>NW_004624774.1:6062742-6108640 GCF_000247695.1 Heterocephalus glaber
GTAATTATTTCTGATTTCATTTTTCCCAGATCCTCTTTTGTTGCCAGTTCAGAGAGTCCAGGTGGTTGAGTATCAGATTGTTCCATCTCTTTTTCCTTTGGGGTTGCTCTAGGTGATCTGGAAGTGTTTTTGAGGCTTGTTTACATGTCTTCTCATTTCCATGGGGGGAGGTGCTTCTGGCGCCCGTGTGGCTCACCTTCTCTGCCCTAGGAGCATGGGATGGTGGTGGGGGGAGCTTCCTTCTGGATGCTGGGACCAGCTCACCTTCTCTGGCCTAGGAGCGTGGGATGGCAGGGGAGCTTCCTTCCAGGTGCTCAGCTCTGATATTTCTTTGTTGATTTTTTTGTTTAGTTCATGAAGTCTTCATTGCAATTGTATTTGTCTTTATCTGAGTTTTCATATCCGTTAGTATTTGTTTTATACAGTTAGGTGTACTGGTATTTGGTGCATATGTATTTATGGTTGTTATCTCTTCCTCTTGGATTGTTCCCTTAACAAGTAGGTAGTAACCTTTTCATCTCTTCTGATCAGTCTTGGCCTGAAATTCATGTTGTCTGCAAATATAGAATAGCTACCCCTGCTTTTTTCCAGGTTCCTGTTTGAATGGAGTGTTGTTTTTTATCCTTTGACTTTCAGTCTATGAATTTCTTTTTCAGTTAAATGTGTTTCTTGTATGCAGCATATTGTTGGATCTTGTTTCTTGACCCATTCTGCCAATCTGTTTCTTTTGATTGGTGAATTGAGACCATTCATATTGATGGTTATAACTGACATGTATTGGCTTATCTTTGTCTTATTATTTTCCTGTTATTGTTTCCCTTTCTTTCCCTTCTGTTTCATGCTTGCCTTACCTGGTGGATTCATTCTATTGTGATTTTTGGAATTGTTGTCTTTTTCTAGAATATCTTTCAGTGCTTTTTGGAGTGCTGGTTTAGTGGTCATGACTTTTTTTCAGGTGTTCTTTATCATAGAAGTATCTTATTTCACCAATTTTGAAAAGATAACTTTGTGCAGTACATCCATCTGAGTTAGAGGTTGTGTTCTTCTAAGGCTTGAAATATTTTGCTCCAAGCTCTCCTTGACTTAAGGATTTGAGTTGAGAAGTCTGCAGTGATTCTGGGTTTTCCTTTGTAGGTGATTTGTTTCTTTAACACCTTTTAATATTCTGTTCTTAATGTTGAATTTCTGGAATCTTGACTATTATATGCCTTTCTGTAGTTTTTTTTCTGATCATGTCTATTTAGAATTCTATATGCCTCATTTATTTGCATATGAAATTCTTTTTCCTCACTTGGAAAGTTTTCTATTATTACTTCTGTGAACAGGTTTTTAAAATGTGCTTTGTGCTATCTTCTGATTTTTTATTGATTCCAGTTAATTTTATATTAGTCTTCTTGCATAATCTAGGATATGGTGGATTGATTTTCTGTTGACCCTTCATATTTTTAAGAAGTCTTTTCTTTGGTGATTGCCAGCCACAACTCTGTCTTCTAGATCTGATATTCTATCTTCACATTGATTGACTCTGTTTTCCATAGAAGTTTTAATCTCCTGGATTTCTATTTGAGCCTGTTTTATGGCACCCATTTCTTTTCCATATTGGACATTCATGGTTTTAATGTCTTTCCTAAGCTCCTCTATTTAAAAAAAATCTGTATCTACTCTAGATTCACTAACCATTTCCTTTATTATGGTCATCATCTCATTAATTATCTGTGTTATCATTTCTGTTTTAGTCTTGTCAAGAGATTTATTCATCTGTTTTGTTACTTCTGCTACTACCACTTCAGAAAGTTCAACTGGGTGGCTTTTGATTTCTTTTACCTCAGTGCCTCCTAGGTTTGCCTTGGAGGTTATAGATTGCATCTTGCTTTTGTGTTTCTCATTTTCTTTGTTTTTTGTTTTTGTTTATTTGTTTTCTGCATTGAGGCTTGTAGATTGCTTTTGGTAGGTAGCTGCTTGGTAGGTACTAGTATTGAGACCTCTTAAGGAAATAACTTCTATTCAGAGATGTCTTTTAAGTGTAGCTGACTTCTGGCCTTTGAGTCTGTCCCAGAATCCTTCCTCTTCTGTTTATTTGGAATGAAAGGTTGAAGCCTGTTTTGCCTACCACCTAGTTCTTTGGTACAGGACTGCAGTATTGTGTATGACCCCCACAAAATCTAGATATCGGCATTCAAGGAATATCCATTGATCACAACAACTATGTAACCAGTAGTACAATCAGTAATAACAATAGCATCAAACACAGACTGGAAAATGACAAACTATGATAATGTAATAATTTTCCACCTTTAGCCCTAGGTATGAGATTTATAGTTATATAACAAAATGTAAGACAAATTGGAAAATTATAAAAATAGAGAAATGAAAGAAGAAAAAAGATTAAAAGCAAGGCTGAAGAATAAAAGAAGATTACCCAAGTCTCAGGAAATTGGTGAAAAGACAGGTGGGAAGGAAAGAAAGAGAAAGCAAAAATGAGAACAAAACAAAACAAACCTAAAAATAATGTTCATACTCATAAAAATGAAAACAAGCACTGAAACAAACAAACCAAGGGCATAGGAAAAGAAAAAGAGAAATTTCCCTGTAACTTCAGGCCTGTGGTTATCTTCTGGTGCCTGCAGTTTTGTGGTAATGTCCAATTCAAGGCATGACTGCTCTTGTCGGTAGACAAGGGAGGCAGTCAGAGCCCAGATCTGTGCTGGATAATCCCAGCTGACTATATAATTAGGATAGGATGCTGGATCTGAGACTTTCAAATCCATAGATATTCAGGTTGGACCTGGCCTCTGGTCATAGGTGTGAGTCATTTAATTTGTAACACTCTGGGTGTCTCTTGCTAGCTTGACCACAGCTCCCTGACCATGGATGTCTCCTGTGGTTTTCCCTTACTCAGTCACTATGGGAATTTAACACTGGGAGCCCTGAAATGAAGCCACCCCATGGCTGCTCTGAGTCCCAGGTTCAGTTGGCTGCTCCCTAAAATGGCACGCAACCAGGCACTCTCTCCAGAAGATATGGCAGACACTTGGACTGGAGTCACACACCAGCCCTTACAGTGCACAGCATCCACTGCTCCAATTGCATTTCTCCCTGCAGGCCTCTGGAGTTGTCCACCTTCCCTGTGTCTCTGTGGATTCAGTCATCCTTTCTCACGCCATGAGCCAGGAGCCAGGGAGAAAGTGAAGATTGCCCCTTCCTTTTTCTGCACTGTGGTCTGCCTTTTCAATTTCTCTGTAGACCCAAGTTTCCCTTCAGATCCTCCCTGGGTCCTGGGGATTCACCCCCCTCCTCCTTTTCTTCCCCAAGTTGTTATTTTCCAGTGTCTGGATTCTGAATTTTGGAGATGCTTATTTGTTGCATCTTACTGCATCACCATCTTCTGATCTTTGTTTCTTATTCATCCTCTGATCTTTGTTATTTCTTTTCTTCTGCTAATTTTATGTTTGGTTTGTTCTGGCTTTTCTAAATTCTTGAGATGTGTCCTTAGGCTGTTTATTGGAAATATCTCTATTTTTAGATTTAAGCACACTTTGCTATTAATTTTGCTCTAATATTGCTTTCTCTATACCCCATAAATTTTTACATGTAATTTTCTTTTATTTCAAGAAATTGTTTTATTTTTTGAGGCAGGTCTTGCTGTATAGTCTAGGCTGGCCTTGAACTTGCTGTGTAGCTCAGGCTGACATAAAACTCATGGCAATCCTCCTGCCTCAGCCTTCTGAGTGTTGAGATTACAGATGTGCACCATCACATCTGGCTGTTTCAAAGAATTTAAAAATTTCTCTTTTGTTTTTTTTTTGGGTGGCCCATTGTTCAAAACTGTTTAGTTTCTATGTGTTTGTATAATTAAAAAAATTTCTTTTGTTGTTAACTTCTAATTTCACTCTAATATAATGAGAAATGACAGGATTTTCAGTGTTTAAAACTTATTTTGTGGCCTATTATATTTTTTATTTTAGAGAAAGTTCCATGCACTAATGGAAAGAATGTGTATGCTGCAGCTGTTGGATGGCATGTTTTGTAAATGCCTGTTAAGTCCATTTGATTGATAGTATTATTTAGCTCTGATATTATTTTGCTAATTGTTGTTCCCTCCCTGCCCTGTCAGTAAGAAGGTCTGAGCATGGGGGGCGTGGGTGGGGTGCAGCAGAAACTGCATGTGAACCTGCCTTTGGTCCTGGTACTGGCTCTAGTCCACACATGACTGGCCATGCCCTTGGTCTCAGAGAGCAAGCGCCTTGATCTCTTCTTTCTCTAGTGCGGTGACCTCTGTTCTCTGTCTCAACAGCTCTTCCCTATAGTGCAGGGAACCCAGCAGCCTTAGGTCCCAGCCACTCAGATGGGCCTAACTAGGTCCATAAAGCAGATTAGCCTACATCCCAAGGCAGTGCAGTGAAACACCTGTGGAGTTTCAAGAATGGGAATGAACAGGGGATTCTGACCCCAAGAGCAGTCCCAGCTCAGACAATCAATCAGTTCTCAAGAAGACTTCTGGCTACAGCACTCTGGGGATTTGCTGGGTGATGATGTGAGATCCTTAAACAAACCAAGGCTGCTGTGCAGATTTCAGGTAGGTTACTCATCTAAATGAGCTGCAAGCCTGTGAGGATTGAGAAACTTTCCTGTAACAAGGATTGGATCAGCACGTAGAGTCTGCTGGGAGCCTCTTTTTCACACTTAGCCCTGAAAAGGGGAGATATCCACTCTCTTGGCTGTGGAGCAAGGGTAGCAGAATCTGGAGATGTTTTGTTTCTCTTTCTGTGCTCTTGTCCAGTGTCTCTGAATCTCACAAGATGCCGGTCTCTTTCTTGCTAATTTCCAGTGTTCTATGATTGCTCATCACAAAGTGCAAGTATATTCTTGTTGTTTTGGCAGTTCTTTGTAGAAAAGAGGCTGAACATCTCTATTCCTCTATCTTGGATTTTCCTCTGTTATATTTTTATATAAAAAAGAAAGAATCAAGGTTATGGGCTCATTTGTCTTCTGAACTAGAAAGTCTGTCTCTCCTTGAATGTAAAACCAACCAAGTTAGTATTGCCATTGTTTTTCCTACTATAGGTTAAGAACACTGCCTGTGTCAGTGCCATTGAAGTCCATTACTTTTACCACTTCTTGGGTTAGAGGAGAAACTTGTTCTTTAGTAGGCTTTGCTTACCTTATTCATACAAATAACATTTATTTAGTGCCTTCTTCAAGAACATCCCTTTTTAAAGATAAAGGAAATATAGAATTCTCTCAAGTTTTTCTTCAATCAACTTAAAGTGTATGGGTTTGAAATGAAATGGAGGTACAAAAATTTTGGCAAATTTCTTCCTTTGTCACAAGTGTACGCTAAAAAACCCATTTATACAGGTCATTAGTATTACTGGGGTTTAGCCTCTAGAATTCATGACTGCAGCAAGGACAGAGAGGCTTCACTTCATGTTTGACTTTGGTTGATTATAGAGACTGCTTACAGTCTTATTTTTTGAGAAAACCATATTTGAGACCTTGTCTGGGACATGCTGGGAGGATCGACTGGTGATGTCTGTGATGATGCAGAAATGAGGGAAATTCATTTCATCATGGGCATTAGGTAATTGTTGTCCTGTCCTGATTTTCATTTATTTAGATGGGATGATTTCAGTAGTAAAACAGAAAAGCATCTTAGACTTGTTCAGAAAAAAAAAGAAAAAGGAAATCTATTGCCTCATGTAACTAAATAGTGTAAGGTAAGAGCTTTTGCTCCATTTTGATACATTTTGATACTGGATTTCTCTATCAGCATCATTGGTAATGCTCATGATGATAATGGTAATGGCAGTTAGTACTTGTAAGACTTCACTGTGCCGTGAACTGTTTTTAGGCATTTCACATTTACTAATTCATTTGATCCTCATAATGAGTCTGTGAGGTAGGTAATATTAACATTTCTGTTGCCAAAGAGGGAGGTGAGACAAAGAGCTTAAGCAACTTGTTCAGGACTGTGAAAGTGAGGGAGCCAGGATTCAACATGCTCTATTTTAGAGGGTGGCAAGCCATAGCCTGTGTGACAAATCCTACCTCCACCCATTTTTAAAAGAAGTTATATTGGTAAATGGATGCAGCTTGAGAATACAATGTTAAGTGAAATGGACACATGAGCTTAAATATTGCATGGTTTCTCTTATATGAGAAACTCAAAATATATATATATATATACACACACACACACACACACATATATATATATATATATATATAGAGAGAGAGAGAGAGAGAGAGAGGACAATATAGAAGACAGAAATAGAAAGTAGAAAGGAGTTCAAATAATTCCCCAAATTACTCATTCCATTGTTTCAAAAGTATTTTAATATATGTGCTAATTTGTTTCATAATATATATGCTACTTGTTTCTCTTTGTTCATTGAAAAGTTTTGTGCTCCACTTCTTCTTTGTAAAAGTCTTTGGTGTCTTGTATTCTGAGTAGCTAGTTTGAAAATAATACAGTGTATTAACTATTGTTATTCTCTTAAAAGAAGTTATATTAGAACAGTCATGCCCATTTTATGTACATTTATCAATAGATATTTTCATTCTACAGAGGAAGGAGTTGAGCCATTACAACAGAGACTGGGCTTGCAAAGCCTAAGATAATTACTATCTGGTCCTCTATAAGAAGAATTTCTGGGTATGTGATCTAAACCGTTATGCCACATTGAATGCTTAGACCTCTTTTGGTGGCAAGATGATGACAGCTACTACTGTTTCTAATCCTTTTTTCATTCATTTTCATCAAGAAAGTACATATCCATTCCTGATTTATTCAAACCAAGCTCTAGAGTGGAGTCTTCTTTACCCCATTGGCCTGATTTAGATGATCTCTTAACTTCCCGGGTTCTATGTCTATCTGTGGAGCTAGGAACAAACTCAGCTACATTCAGTGTACATGGAAGGGGATCAGCAGAGTGGTCCATCCTAAGAAAACACGGAGGAGTTTCTGTACGGAAGAGGGTAGAATTTTGGTAATGAAAACAGGTGTTGTCTGAATTAATAGTGCCCTGTTTAGTGACATTTTCTGTTTAATGAGGTCAATGTATATATTTGATGTAAATGGAAATAGTGGATGGAAATACTTCAGTAATACGCCAGACGGATATCTGTGAAAGTGATGCCTCCATTTCTACTTCTTATTAGAGGCAGGATGCTAATTAGTGGCTATCCTTTTTGGAGGCTGTTAAAAAAGATCATCGAATGTGAGAGAATGAGGAAGAATTCTGAAAGAAAAAGTGAGAGGGTGAACCTTCACTCAACTCTTAGCTGTAGCACTGGTTCTCTTTCAGCTATAGGTGCTGCAACTTCTGTTACTCTCATTTACTTGTTATGAATTTTGTGGTTTCTTGAATTTTTCACCTGCAGATACACAACCAACTTGACATTTTCTTGATGACTCAGGCATCATTATAAACACACTGGACTAGGTTGTGAAACAGTGATGTCCTCTAGGGCTCTTGACATGACCATGGGGCTATTTCCCTGCCTCTCTAATTCATGTTTTTAAGGTGCTTGAGTTCCTTATTTTTAAAAAATTCTTTTATTGGTACATTTTAGGTATACAATATGTTTACATTTATCTTTGGGACCTTGTACCTGTACATGATGTATCTTGGTTCTTATTTTTTTCCCCATTACCTGTGTGCCATTCACCCCCTCTACCCTTCCCTATTTACATAGATTTTGTTTCCATTTTTTTTCTTTTCTCATAATTTTTCCTTTCCCCTTCCCCTCCCACCACCCCTACTGAGTTCCTTAGATTTTAACAAATCTTTTAAACAATGAAATATACTGTGTATACCAAAAATTACAGTATAGAATATACAGCTTAATGAATTATCATAAAGAAAAAATCCTTTAAGAGATAAGTTAGTAGTGTGTTAGCCTCTCAGAAGTCCTCTGAAGATACTTGCTTGTTTCCCCTGAAGATAAGCATTGTCGTTAATTCAAAAGTAATCTCTTCCCTGC
This sequence comes from Heterocephalus glaber, assembly GCF_000247695.1. The sequence continues at coordinate 6,070,729 of NW_004624774.1, forward strand.
TTTTCCCTTATTCATATTCCCTCCCTCCCACCTTTTTTCCCTTCATACTGGAGAGTGAATCCTAGGTCTTTGCATTGAGGTGCATCCCAAGCCCTTTTAAAATTCTGAGGCAGGTCACCAGACTGAGTCACTAGACTGCCAGCTGGGCTTGAAGTTGCGATTTTCCTACCTCAGCCTTCCAGAATGCTAGGGTTACAGGTGTGCATCACCATGCCCAGCTCCTTGCTTTTCTTTGTAGTTGTGCCATGTAAGTATGCACCTCTGTCAAACTATAGTTTTTCCTGATTGTGAATTTTATGGAGTCATAATCATGGAACATACATTATTTTGGTTGGCTTATTTTTCTTAATCTCATATTTGTAAGCGTTATGTCCTGTGTAACATTGTAGTTCATTGATATTCATTGGTAGTATTCCATTTTGTGCGAAGAACATGTTGTTGTATTCTATTTTTGATGATCTTATTTTTTAATTTTAGCATTTATGAATAGTGGTGTTTTGAATTTGTCTCCTAGTGAATGCATTTGTTGGGTATGATTTAGAGATAGATTATAGAACATAATCCTACTGTAAGTCTCACTCAGTATTATGATATATACATACCTAGATACATACACATTTATATTTTACTAAGTTATAGGATATGAGAATCTTCAATGTCAGCAGATAATGTGAAAGGGTTCCAAAGTGGTAGTTTTATAATCTTGGTAGCAGTATGTGAGAATTGCAGTTGTGGGCTATCAGTGGCAGTTCTAATTTTATTCATTTTGTTACTGTATTATACCATTTGCTTTTCTCCAATGGCTGAATAGAGCACATTTCTTATGTTCATTGGTATCTTCTTTTGTGAATTGTCTGAGTCTCTTAACCAGTTTTCTACAGGGTTTCTGTTTTTAAAGATGTAATTTGTAGAAGTCTTCATTTTTCTAAGAGAAAACTCTTCCCTTATCTCCACGATGGTTTTTGCACATCTGATGGCTCTTTGTCTTTTGGTTTGTGTGATCCTTCCTCTGTCTGCTCCTGGGTATGTTCTGTCCAGGTCCTCTCTTCAGCTGACATTCTCAAGCGGCATTATACCTGTGTAATCCTCTCTCAAAGGCCACCTCACACTGATTCCTACCTCTCTGACCTCAGTGATCTGTCATCTTTCTATCTCCACACCCACTGGGAATCTTGTTTTATCTGGCATCTCACTTGCTCCTCAAATTCTTTAGTATGTCCAGAATTAGATTTCTTTTTGAATCTATTCCTTTTTATTTATTCTCCATCCTTTTCCTTTAGAGAACTTTAATGAATTTTTATTAATACATGTTTGCAGGACATAATGATCACATTCATCAAGGGGGATTTGTGCATGTATAGAGCACATCTTTCGCTCTTTCCAACCCTTCTTCCCCTCCTGTTTACAAAAGCTATTTACTTTTTTCTTTAAATCCTTTTTCCCTTCCTCCCCTCCCCTCCCCTGTCTCTTGTTTCACTTCCCATTTGAAAAGTTCTTCCTACTTCTTAATATCTATCTTCCATTTTGCTCCTTATTTATACTGTATTTTAGGTTTCTCACACAAGAGAAACAATGTGATATCTTTTTATGATTGTTGCTTATGATCTCAGCTCCCAAATGTCAGGCATCTTTAGTAACTTTTTCTTTCTTAGGTCTTATAAAATCAATCTCTTAAGTTCTATTGATTTCTACCTCTTCACCTTTTCTTCCACTGCTAGTTCAGATTTTTATCACCTCTCTCCTGGGCTACTTCAGCATCTTCCTAAGTGGGCTCCCTGCCTTTATCTTGTCCACTTCAGATGTATCATTTATACAGTTGCCAGAAAGATCTTAAAAATGGAATTTCAGCTCTGTCAATTCTCCCCTTCAAACCTTCCAGAGATACTCCACAGCCTGCTGTGAGAAGTCTAAGCTCTAAATGGCTCTCTGCAATCTGGGCCCTGCTATTTCACCAGTGCTCAGCCAGTCTTAGTCAAGTGTCTTCCCTGTCAGCAAAATCAAACTGCTTGTATTACTCAGAAATAGGTGGCACTTCTCAGCCATGTCCCTTTGCTCATGTTTAGTTTTACCTACTTTGTGCCTGCCATCCTTCAGGATTTAACTTGCTTTCTTCTCCTCCAGATGGGATGTTCTAACTCTGAATACTCATAATAACTTGCATACATTTCTGTATTGCATTTACCATGTTACATTTCAACTATCCATTTGGAATTATAGTCAATCAGATTATATTCCTTGAGGACAGGGATCCTTCTGTATTTATCTCTATAGCCAACTGGGTGGTACACGATGAGGTATTGAATAATTGTTTGGAAAATACTTTGTAGGAAGGCAAAATAATTTAGCATTTAATCTCATGGTTGATGATATTTAATGTGATAAATGCAGTACAGCCTCTTTGCACACCTGTGCCATTGTGGACATCTGTGAGTCTTGATATGATGTCACTGCCAAACTGTCCTTGAATGGAATCTCAGGTGGAAACTTGGTTAGGAATTAAAATCAAAATCAAGAACTTCAACCTAGGTTTCAGTAGATCCATTGATTTTATGTACATGGAAAAATGAAAAAACAACATGGAAAAATTAGAACAAGTGTAACAATGAAATAAAACTAATCTTAAAATTTCAAAAGACCTGGATTCTATCCTGGCCTTGGAATAATTCTCCATGTGATTTTGGGAAGCTGGCACCATCTTTCTGGTCATGAAAGCCCTTCAGTTAGTTGAAATATCTCCAGAGACAATAATGTGCAGTTATTGCTCATCACCTGGACAGTTATGTAATAATGAGCACATAAAAAAGGAGGTTGTTACAATCTTATGTGGAGTCGTATAACCTTATTATCAACCAAGCCAGCAGAGCTTTAATTTGTAAACAGATCCCCAGTTCCGTTGTAAGAAGACAATTACAAATTTTACAGCATTTGTCATTTTACAACCTTTTCTTCAGGTTGTCTTAAGCAGCTGGGAAGCATCCTCTATTCCTTCAAGAAGGATAATGAATTCAGAGCCTCTGAGAGTGTTTTAATGGGGTGTTGAGGCTGGTGCATGCGTGTGTGTGTGTGTGTGTGTGTGTGTGCGTGGTGTCATAGTAAGACGAATGTATTCAATGCTAGAGAGGGTGGAAAAGCTGTAATCACTGTTCTTGGCCTCTCCACAGTCTCTCCTGGGACGTGGTTCTCACCCGAGACTGATGGAGTCAGTTAAGCATCCCTGTGAGGCCAGAGGGAAGAGCTACTTTGAGCCATGTTTCAGTCCTGAAATGGGACATTCTTTTTGTACTTTAGAAAAGTCAGCTTTTTGACTCGTACTCTCTTGTTCCATGAAGGACACGTGGTCAGTTTCTATGACTTTTGACCCATCAGCGGTGTACTCATCTTTGAATTCCAGAGGATTTTCTTAAGAAACATCACACATTTATTGAATTTACACCTGTGGCTTTTCAAAAAGAATATACAAAATAAGAATTATGGCCCTCATCTTGTCAGGGAGGAAATGAGGAAATGAAAAAAACGAAGCCATTGTTACATAAATGGAACCCTGAAGTCGTCACAACCCTGGCTAGTACAGTGGCACAAGCCTGTAATCCCAGATACTTGGGAGTGTAAGGCAGGAGGATCCCAAGTTCAAGGCCAGAGTGGGAAACTTAGCAAGACTCTGTTTCAAAATAAAATAAAAAGGGACAGGGATGTAATTAAGTAGAAGGGCACTTGCTTAGCCTGTTTGAGGACCTGGGTTCAATCGCCAGCACCACATGCACACAAACACAGAAAACAGAGCCTCCAAAACAAACTCTGGCCTCCCACCTTTGCCTTTTCCCTGTTAGAATTCCATATAGGCTAATGTTCCACTGCTCACTGTGTTTCAGAGCAGTACTGTGTTTCAGCTAGTATATAACGTGAGTGGCTCCATTTTCCTTCACTGAGAAATAGATTGTGTTTAACATGCAGTTGTAATTGTTTGCTCATCTCTTTGATAAATTCAGGCAGACTGTTAATAAGCAACCTGTATTTGGAGTTGGAAACTCCAAATGATGAAATATGACTTTCAATTATGCCACAGGCAGAGAAATAGAAATAAGAAAGCCACGCTGGGGGAAGTCAAGTTTTTTATTGGTGTGACTTGGGCATGTAGAATAAAGTCCAGTATTCACACCTCACATATTCCACCAACCCTGTCATCCATCCCCCTCCAATTTATTGCTCAGTGCACACAGAGCCTCTCCTCCTGTTTTGGACACCTACGCAAATGAAAATGCCAATCTTCTCCCTTCTCTGTCCTGCTGTATGAGACACATTCTACCTCTGAGATATTTCTTTAGAGAACTGGCACCTGTCCCCTAAGAATGTTCAGGGGAAGGTTTGTCTCACCTCTTGCTTCCGAATGGAAGGGTTGAGAATAATAGCTCTTGTCACTCCCCATAGCCTTGTTACGGGGAATATTTAGTGCTGCAGCTGAGAGGCGGGGTGATATCTAGGATGTGATAATGTTGCTGCCTGCATCAGTGAACATGGTATTGATTGTGAGCTGTGAGCCTTTCTACATGCTTTGCAGGGTCCCACAAGGCTAACTACTGCAGGGCTGGTAATGCATCAGCAGGGGCACATGTGCTCTGTTAACTAATGCTGCAATTTGAGCTCAGTTGGTCACTCATAACACATCTTGGCTTGATGGCTCAGTTTTTTCTTTTTAGTTTCCTGACTCCTCTGAGAGGTCCTGCAGTGACATTTGGGTCTCCATATCGTAGGTCCTCCTTAACTCAAACCCCTACCACATACTGTTCATCTTATAAGCTTCTTCGGGGGCAGGGCCCATGCCTGACTTCTTCACTCATCTATTTACTCAACGAAAATTTATTGAGCACATACTGTGGGGCCAGGTATCACTCAATGCTTGGGCTGAATCGTGGAGTAAACAACACCTCAGTGCTCTTGGAACTTAGCAAGGCCAGGAAATGCCCCTCTGAGGGAGTGACAGGTGAGCAGAGTTTATCAGTGTGTCCCTTGTAACTGGACTATAAATACTTCCTCAAATGAGCCACTCATAGGCTAGCTGTTGGACAATCCCCAGTGAGGAGACCTCACTGGAGCTAGGCACTGTTTCTCAGAGCATGCATTATTGTCCCTCCTTCTTATCATGCCTCCTTCCTTCTTGGGGACTGCTGTCCTACTTTTTCCTAGTCACTCATACTGGAATTCAGTAAGTTCTTTAATGTACCAAAGCAACAGTCAGGCACAGAGTGCCTTTTGTGGGCCAGGCATCCTTCTAAGAGCTTTGTGTATATTAATTCATTCAATTGTGTGGAGATTTTGAGATAGGTACCATTTTAATCCTTATTTACCAAGAAGGAAATTGAGCCAGAGAAGTTAAGTCATGTATCCAGGCATTCTGAGGTTTTAAGTGGTGGAGCTCAGATTGCAACCCAGCCAGGCAGGTGGGGCTGGCACCTGGGGCGTTTAACCAAGACCTTTAACTGCCACCATTGCCTGTCAGTTTGCCAGGATCTCCGGAGTTACTATAGGATATATGAAGGCAGATACTTCCACAGACCACCCTGGCACAGGGCTTGGCAGGCAGTACATGATCAATTAAATATTTAGTGAATGAATGAAACCCAACTGAGTGTTCAAGTTGCTAGAATGTTCCTTTTCCTTTTGCCAGCGAGGTACCCTTCCCCCTTCTCCAGCCTCCCTGGGGTCTTCCTTGGCATCCACAAGAATTTTATGTTCTGGTTGGAAAGGTGCATACCACTAGCTCACCTGATCAAGAACTCTTACACTGCAGGTGTCCCTGTTTGGATCTCTGGGTTTTCTCGAAGGCTGATTGTTTTGGAAATGGCCTTTGTACTCCCCCACCCTCCACTTTGGACCAAAAGCAGCTGCTGGGAGTACTGTCCAGCTAAGAAAACCCAAGTAGACATTTCTGGGACTGGAGTGGGAGGCTGGCAGTGTGTAGGAAAGTGCCTGCAGTAGCTGATCTATTTCTGTCCCCACCATGACCATTGTGATGGTGTTGAGGGCAGGGATCCACTGAGATGGTGCTGATTCTGCTGGGAGTGGTTTAACCTTTGGGGCATGGGTGATCTAACCTGGGGGACAGTTATTAGTAATCAGGTCAGAGCTGGGAGCTGCAGACCTCTGTGAGTCACTTGACTTCACTCTGGTTTGGTGTCAGACCAAACTAGTATTCCCAGTCAGCTGCCATGCAGTTTTCATCCTCTGAGAGTGGTCTGTTTGTGAGCATTTATTCTGGTGGAAATAAACACACCAGGGGACCTGTGCATTACCTATCACTGCTTAGGATCCAAGACAGTTTGAGATAACACTTTTGGTGGTGTCATTTCCCTTTTGAATCCATTTTAAAACATGGAGGTACTAATATATCTGTCCATCAGGTGATTGGAATGATTTTAAATAATACTTATCCCCAGTGCCTGTCACATAATACATGCTTAGTAAGTATTGGCTTCTTTTTATTCTTTCCATCTAAAGTATGGGAGCTTAGCATTTGCTACTGGATGAGTGAAGGAAAGGATGGGTGGGCTGGGGTTGGCAAATGGAAAATGTGTTTCTAACAGCAGGAGAGAAACATCAGCTTCCGGGTCCCACGTCACGTACTCCTGCTTCAGTTCCACATGTGTCCTGTCCACCGGAAGTGACAGATCATGTGTTGGTGGCTGGCTTAACTGCTTTCAAACTCTGCTTAGGTGTCACTTTTTCTTAGTAAACTTCATATTATGGATTAACCATTTCCTTCTTGACTATTTCTCTACTTCATTCATACTTCATTGAATTATAAGTATGTGTACAACATACACAGTGCTCCAGGATGGCTGTCATCTCTTGCAGGGTAAGTCAGGGGCTCATACCTCTTACTGACTCCAGCCCCTTGCCTAGGGCCTGGCTGCCTGCCACCTCCCAGACAACTGGTGGGAAAATGTCAGTGAGTTTATCGGTTGTGATTGGGACCTGTTTTCTCATCTGTACCCACCCCTCTCTCCCTCCCTCCCTCCCTCCTATCTCTGTCATCTGTCTACCAATCATTTATCTACCAGTCATCCTATATTTGTCATACATATCACCTATCTATATATATTATCTACATACCATCGATATCTGTGTATCACCTATCTTTACCTATCTATCATCTATCTATAGTATCTAACATCTATCCATTTATCATATCCATCTCTACATTCTGGCATCAATCTATATCATCTATGTATCTCTATCATCTATAATGAAATTGGATAGTGGATAAGAACTTTAACCAAACAGTATCTGTCACTTGTAAACTATGAATTTAGTTACTGTTTTCTTAACTGTAACAATATAGTCACTCACCACATAACAATGCTGGGGACCCCTGTGGTCCTATAAGATTATAATAGAGCCAACATTTTTTTTTTAATCACATAGTGCCAAAGTAGCTGTCCTGGTGTCCCAGTGCAGTGCATTGCATGTGTTTGTGGTGATGCTTCTGCAAATAAATCTGTTTAGATATCTAAATACTTAGCATTGGGTTGAAATTGCCTTTAGCAGTGGCGGTGAACCTATGGCAGGGGTGTTGTTTTTCTTTTAAAACCAAAGATGTTAATGGATGAGTTGTTTTTTTTCTAATCTAAAACCTCAGCATTCAGGTTTAATTGCAGTATTGGCACTTTGCAATAAATAAGTGGATTTTGGGTTGCAGTTTGAGCACTTGTCTCTGAAAGGTTCGCCATCACTGGCCTACAGTATGTAGCACAGCACATGCCACACAGGTGTGTGGACTCAGAGCAATAGGCTTTCTACTAGAACCTAAGTATGCAGTAGGTGGTACTGCCATGGTTTGTGTAAATATACTCTAGCAGGTTCACCTAGTAACATTACATAATGATGAATTTCTCAGAATGTGTCCCTCTTGAGGCATGACTGTATCTGCACCTAGAATATTGTGGGCAAATGAATTAATACATGTAAAATTTGTAGAATAAAGTCGGGCTCATAAGAAATGCGCAGTAAGTATTAGGTAGCACCATACGTAAGACCCAGTATTTTAACAGCTCTGATGCTGGTCTGGTACCTTGAGTTGGAGTCCTGGTTCCATCTCTTACTGCTTGTATATCCTTAACTAGGTTGACAATTTGAGTCTGTTTCCTCATTTGCAGAGTGGTAATAATAATGACATCATGGGTCAAAGGGGAGGAATTAATGAAGTGATGCATGGAAAGGTGCTAGAATGTCCTCAGGGAGTGTTGTTGCTGCTTTTTTTTTTTTTATGGTGTTTTATCCAATAGAAGAGTGAAGGCAGGAGCCAGACTAGAAGACATGTCCAACCAGCAGCTCATGCTGGGCTGAAACTCTTGCTTTGAAGAGGAATTGCCTGGGGCCACGTGGTTAATGTATATAAGCAATAAAACTTCCTCTTTAAAAACATTTGTGATTATACCTAGGTGTGTCCAACCGCTAGGCTGCTGGATGGACACACCTGCCCAAGGTAAGAAGTAAACTGGTCCCTACTGCCCATCCTCCTGTGTGTATTCCACTGCTAGTTGTTGGCTAGTGTCTTCCTCCTCCTGACAAAAAAATATAGATGTGCGTCAAAGTTCAGCTCTTTGAATCATTTATTTTTAAATGTCAGGAACCAAATGCTACCTTAGGAAGATTTTAACAAAAGCTCAGGAAGGCATGGCTTCCCATTTTCCCTATCAGCTGACATCCTCTGGTTGTAACCTGACAGTATTCACAGGAGAAAGCAGCACAGGATCCTGGGAACCAAACCAACTGGTAAAAGGTGGCAAATCAGCTTTCAAATAGAGTGTCACCAGGAAAAGATTGGCTTTTGGGTGCCACTAAGTAAAACGCCATAGTGAGACTCAAGGAGATTTGGAATGTAAAACTCCATCTCAACATTAGGTGAAGAGCTGGCAAGTGGGGAAGATGGCGGTTACTGGTGCTTGAGGTCTATTTCCAGTGCCTTCCTTTCCTGATCCTGTCTTCCTGTGCACCTTGGGGCCCCCTTTGTGTGGGTAAAGGAGAAGATGGCTGCTCTTGGCTTTGATTTGTTTGACAGATCCCACCCTCTGGTCTCAAGTTGCTCTTCTATGTGCTAAGGCCACTTGGACCAATGCAAGGGCTTTTATTTGGAGGCTGCAGGAGGGCTGTGAACCCCTTAAACAATGACTAAAATTGTACCAATATGTGTTTTGGGGAGCAGTGTTGAATCTAATATGTAAAAAACCATGAGACTCTGATGCCTCCAAAGGTATAAACCTTCTGTCATTCTGGTTACTCAGGGTCCCAAAGTTTGATAAACATGCTGCTGGTAATTCACAACATGTTTGGGGTAGTGCATAGATACGTGTTTGTTACATGAATGTCATGAGTTTGATGGTAGAAAAAACTGGCATGTGACACTGAATGAATTCTATTTCTTTGGAGCAGGCTGTTTTGCTTTGAAGATGTGAATTATACACAGGTTCAGTGAATGGAATTGTGCAAGGGTGGGTTGATGCTTAATTTAAGAAACAATAATTTGTGCAATCCCCTACCCTCAATCTGGTACATGCGGAGGAGGCGAGTCTCAGACAAGTGGAGAGGAGACCACAGAGGAAGTGGACAGTAACCTTAGGAGCACGACCCTGCAGGCCTTCTCCATATCACAGTTCTCTCTCAACTTCTCAGGTTTCCTCTGAGAATGTTGTCTCTGCTCAGTGAGTTCCCACCTGGGCCGCTGAGATGCTTTCCGTGCAGCAGCTTTTATCCCAGGGAAATGAGAAACACTGGGGAAGTTGAACCTTCATCCTCGGGCCCCTCAGTGTGGAGATTGACATGTTCATGTTGTAATGTTCCTGCAACTGGGTTGTGCCTTACAAAATTGTGATTTCTGGGGTAGTGATTTCCTTTCCACGAACTCTCATTAAATGGTAGTGGCTTAGAACTGAGGTAATACAAATCTTTCATTCTTTTTGTACTCCAAAACAAATGGCATTGACAATTAGGACTTCTAATAAATCCACAAACTGAAAGAGAAATTTTCTTTCCGTGAAAAACTCTCAACTCCAACTGTTTCCCATCCACACAGAAGTTAGAGAAAATGAATCATCACGGCAGATTTGAAGACATTAATTTAGACCCAGCTTTCTAGACAGCATCCACTCACTCCACAAGCTTCCCCTCCAAACATATAAACCCTCTGAATTCATTTAGGGCCCATTCCAGAGGTGTTCCACGCAGAATCTTCTAGAAGAGACTTTCTAGAAGATTTAAGTTTGAATCTTCAACTGGGGGGAAGGGGAGAGAACCAGATCTCTTATTTCATGTGGGTTTCATTTACTTTGCTGTCAAGATTCTTTTTCCCCATCTCTACTTTTGGAGGGAAAGAGTGCTCAAAACTATTTTTCCAGATACATAGGGAGCTTGAAGTGGGCACAAATGCTTGATCAGACTCTACAAATCAGCATCTTTATTGGCCATTTTTGTTCTAGGTACAATGGAGATTGATGGATTGTTGCTTCTGGTTACCAAAACCAGGAGGAGGGAGGCGGCTGGGGAGGAGACACACCTCAGAAGAACAGAGCAGCCTTTCTCAGAGAGCCAGGGGCGCCATGGCTTCCAACTGACTGCTTCCTTTAGAACCCGAGACACTAAGCCACTAGGGCGTGGCCTTTAGAAGTCAATGGAAGAAATAAGCTGGAAAAGGTTGAAAGCAAAAAGCCAAGGGACATGTAAGTACAGGATTATGTGGAGCCATTTAAAAGGACAAAAAGCAAGGGTAACGAAGCAGCAGATGGAATCTGGCCCCACACGGCCTTGCCAAGTAAACTCTGAGAAAGAAGCCTGTGTAGAAAGTGTTCTTTTTATGTCTCCTGAAGCATTCATAGCATATCCCAGTTGAATTCTCAGGCTGTTTCTATGGCACTTATGAAAACTGAGTATAGCAGGGTTCATGTGCCCCTTCCCTTCCTAGCCTGCATCCTCTTCTGGCCCCTGAAATAAAACTCTGGCTCGAATGAAATTGTGAAAAAGAAAATGGAAAAAAGGTGGTGATGGTGGAGGAGAGGAGCTACTGGCTAGTTCTGATTTTTCACAAAACAGAGAAATTCTCTAAGGGTAGAGTAAACGGTGTTTATTTTTTGTTGATTTTTCAATCAAATGGAATCGCTTAATTAAAAAAAAACTTATCTTTCTCCTTAAATACTACAGACAACCTTATTTTACTGCAGCAGACACCTAGAAACAAAACACTGGACCCACCAGAGAAAACTGGGCAATAAAAGCATCAGAAATTCAAGTCAACTATGGAAGAATTACTGTTAGCTGGCAGCTCTCAATTCTAAACAAAGTGGCCCAAGCCTATGGGTTTGACAAAAGTTTCTTAGAAGTGGGGAGTTGGGCAAGTTGGACTCCTTTTTAATCCTATTCCAATTGCTTTATGCATAGGGAAATTAAAGTCAATGCATCAAATGAAGACCCAAAGAAACATTTAAAAACTCATTTGACTAGTATTCAGTATGTGAGATTAAGTAACAACTTGTCCACCTAGTTAACCTTGTCCTGGAATATATATAGGTTATTTGTAGCCGCCACTGCTATAATATTTTCTGAAGGATGCCAAGCTGTATGCAAGATCTTTTTGCTAAAGTCCAGACTGTCGACACTGATTTCGTCTTTCCTCCGCTTGCCCCCCACGCACACTTTTCGGGGTTTGAGGATAGCCCGGGGTTTGCTGTTTTCCCTGGAGGCCTCAAGGGTTACGTCGCGCTTGGTGTTTCGGTCAAACATCCTGAAGAAGTTGTTGTAGGACCCTGTCATGATGACGCTGCAAGGTACAGAGAAAATAGGGAGTGACTAAGTGTTAGACAGCAAGGCACTAATCTGTCCTCATTGTCTCTCTCTGGGGCAAATGACCCGCACCATGGCCAACTTATGTATGGCACAACCAGTTTGTTTAAACAAGAAATGCAAAACAGTTTCTATACTTTGACCACTGACTTCCTTTTTAATCACTAAGAGCAACAAATTCTTTGGCTAGGTTTGGAAGAAAAGATGGTGATAACCCCTCTTGTTATCTAATTTTGTTCAATGGATTCCTTTTGGTTCTTTGGTTTTCTGAGTCCTGTTGCAACCATTCTCGCCTACCTACCTTCCATGAGGATTACGAGACCAGAATGAAGCTGAGAAAGTAGAAACATGTTAGAAAACAGCAAACTGCTGTGCATATATAAAGCACAGGTGTGTGTAGGATTCTGGGCTGTCTGACCCCCAGGGCTTCACTGCAACAGCCTGGTGGGAGATGTGCTGAGAGTCAGCCTGGTGGCCCTGGGTGGCCTCTTCCTTCCTAAGAATAGCTCTAAATTCAGCCTTTGCAGAAAGCTTGTCTACAAAATGGATGTCATGCTCTTAGGAAGAGCAAGGATAGATTCAAAATTTAAAAGGATTTGGAATTATAAAGTAAGATTTTTGTAATAAATATAAGTTGTCCATTCTCGGGAGATTTACAGTTAGTGAGGAGAGCACTGAGTACCTACAGCCCTCCAGCAACACGGAACTAAATCTTTAGTGGTGACAGTTCAGGCAGGGTGGCAGGCTTTGGGGAGGCAGGCCGTCCTTGGGTGTGGGCAGATGCACATCTTCTCAGGTGCCTCCCGGGGTGGTGCTCCAGAGACCCCGGTGTGGACTGGCTTCTGAGTGAAAAGGGAAGCCCAGCCTCATCTGTTCTTTTCATGATTCAGGCTGTGTAAAGAAGTGGTGGGAAAATAGACAAGGCTGGGCCACAGCAAAGAATAATTTTGGGGGTACGTGGTTAAATGTGTAAATTAGTCAGGGTTAGGTTTTGTTACTCTGGCCCAGGAAACAGATGTGAACTGTATCCTTGGGCCAGAGTAAACTGTTACTCCCTCGTCAGACAGGTGCTGGGGGCCTCACCTCCATGATCTCATTCCAACTCCCATCATCCCATGGCAAGGAGTTCCAGGAGAAGGAAGGAAAGGGCATGGTCACAGTGGGAGTTAGTGACAGTCAGGCCTCAGATCCGCATGCAGCAGATGCCAGACCATAGGCCCTCCGGCACTTGGTCTCTGTCTTTTGGGCATTGATGCTTGCTTCCCATACCGTGACCTGACTTGTTTTTAAATAAGCCAGAGAAAGTGTTTTTGTTTAAGGAAATGTCTTAACTCTAAAAGAACTAAAACCAAAATTTCCTAATTGCGATGTTACGGGAAGAATTCTAGGAGTCAAATTCAAAACTTCTTTTTTTGTGTGTTTATAACTTACTAGTCTGAGGTGGGGTAGGTTACTCTTTATCTCACCAAATCTCAGTTTCCTCAACTACAAAAAGGGGTGATGAAAACAATGCTATTGGATTGTGTTTGGATTGAAATAAAAGGACATATGTGGTAGTGCCTGGTACATAGTAGTAGATACCTAATAATTGTTTTTAATTCTCACCTAAGATAGAAGGGAAATTAGAGCAATGATAACCAAGATACAATTATCTAGGCATGGTGGTTCATGGCTGTAATCCTTCAGAGTGAAAGCCCCAGGTTCAATCTCCAGTATAAAAAAATTCTACTAACAATACATAAAAATAATGGGGCTTTTCCTGTTAGAACTTTGGTTCTTAATCTAGTTGCTTTGCTGTCTGTCCTACACTAACTAGACAGTATGACTTGGGACCTTTGCTATGTGGTGTTTAAGTTCACATCATTTGGATCAGTAGAGGAAGGAAAAAAGCACCAAATTGTCAGAGAGAGACAGCTTGGTTCCCTCAGAGCTCAAACGTCTTGCCACAGAAAACTTGCAAGCTATGGAGCACTACAGTTGTGTCACTTGCATTCAGGAACTTAACCAGCCCCCCATAGCCTGTGCCTAGTTCTCATGGAAGCCAGAGACTCATCTGTATTTGTCAAACTGAAAATGAACTATAGGGAGGTATTATGAAGTATTGTTGAAATCAAAGGCCTTAAAACAGTAATAAATCACGTTGAAGGAATGTGATAAATGAAGTTGAGTAGAATTCAACTAATGAACCACTGGGGCCTTTGGTCAGGTCTGCACTAACAGTTTTAAGCGTTAATTTTTAATCTAGAAAACTCACTTTGGACGGTTCAGGTTGGAATTTTCTGGTGGGTTATCAGTGGTCTTAGGTACGGTGATTGTGCCAGTCCTGAAAGGGATTTGGGGCCTCCTGCCATCCTTCCTTCTGTAGGCCTGATTTCAGGCTCCATCCAGTGACCCACACAGGCCTTGGGGCCTGGTTTTTACCTCCCTTTGGCTGTAACCTACTTAGGGAAAATTTCCCAGAGACTCCTCAAGGTGAAGGTCTATTTCTGGAAGATTCCTCAGCTGCAGAGCCTTTCTTACCTGTCTGACCCATTCCACACACACTCGAATTTATCGAAAATGCAGTCATTTTCGTAGAGGGAGCATAACTTGCTTCGGAGGTAGTCATGGACCTGGGAGGAAACATGGAGAAGGGCAGTCAGCATCTTTAAGGTGAGCATTCCTGCCAGTGCTTCCCCTTCTGCCATGAGCTATTCATCTCTCAGTGTATCTGTGCCTCGAATCTGCATGCAGGATGGGCCCTTCCTAGATGTTAGGATGGGCAGATGAGCTGCTCTGGTAGCCATTGTTGATTAAACCAGCTTGGTTATGTAGACAGGCAGAGCACAGGGCCCAGTAAGGATTAGAGTCCCATTTTTCTAAGCTGATTTGTTCACAGGCATTTAGAGGACACCAGTTATCCAAGCTTTTGATCAATAAATATCACTCAGTGCGTGCTTGGGTATTTGCTGTGAACCAAATACCATTGTGATGCTTTCACTCCAACACTGGGGGAGAGACTGTATAACCAAGTTAATGCATAAGATGTTTTAGCTAAAATTTTGGAACAGGAAAGTATGGAAAAAGGGATTGGAGGGTATTTTTTTGCATAGAGCGAGGAGTCAAGGCTTCACCTGATAAGGTAGCATAGGGGAACAGAAATTTGCAGGGAATGAGTGAGCCACAGTGATATTTTGGGGAAAAGCTTTCCAAGCATGGGACAGCATATGCAAAGGCCCAGAGGTGGGAATCCTGGAAGAAGTATGGTGGAGGGGTGGTAAGTAAGTAGATGGCCAGTTCACGTAGGCCCTCTATTCTGAGAGACACTGTAGAAAGGATCACCGAGCTTGGTGTTTTGGGGTAGATTGTAAGGGTGAAAGGACAGGGGCAGGGAGGCCAGTTATTCTCTGGATGGCAGATGATGGCTTGGACCAGGGGAAAAGCAGTGGTAGGAAGCACTCAGCGTCTAGGTGTGGTGAGACGGGGAGCTGATAGAAGCTGGGTTAACTCTGAAGTGTAAAGAGAAAAACAGGAATCAAAGATGGCACCGGGAAATGCCCTGTTCATTCCCGAGGATGATTAACTGGAGAGGTCTCAGCAAGTGTAGCTCCGGAGTAGACACTGAGGGGAAAGGTGCAGCCTGGAGGAGGTGGTAGTTCTCTTCTGTTTCCCTTGTCCAATGGAAGCAGCAGCACGGTTACCACCAGAGAGTGGGCAGGGGCATGGGGGAAACAGGGTGCGACTGCTTGAGTACTCTTGGTATTGGACATGAATTTCAGATGAGACTGGGCAGCAGCATTGGGTCCTTTCCTCCACAACATTAAGGAACTCAGGTGCAGATGCAAACAGGCAGATGAATAAGTCTTAGAGGGTGGAGTATACTGGGTTTCACTTTCTTTTTTTTTGTGTGTGGTACTGGGGATCAAACTTGGGTCCTTGTGCTTGCACAGCAGGTGGCGAAACCACTGAGCTAAATCCTTGGCTGGGTTTTACTTTCTGAGAACAATGTTTCCTGAACTCACTAATAAAAAGTGGTAATAATCATGGCTATGTGGAATATGCTAGCTGGTTATTAATGGCCCAGCGCTTTATTTATACAACCTTATTTCATCTCTAAAACCATTCTTTTGATGTAGGTAGCACCATTCTCTTTAATGGAGCATGGAGCCCAGGGATGGAAGATGATTTGTCTAAGATTGCACAGGGGAAAGAACCCAGGATTCAGGTTCTGAAGTGCTACCATTGTGCTTCAGCTCCTTAGCCTCTCCTTAGCCAGAGTCTTAGTCTTAGACAGGAGTCATGGCAATGAATGCAAGTGCAGTCAAGAGGAGAGACAGAGGTGGGAGAAGGCAGGGAGATATTATCCAGATGGAGTTTAATTTTGAATGGAGTACGAGTGATGGTTCACTCTCATTTCCCCTACAGATTGACCCCAGGAACTCTGCGGGGTGCTAAGCCTGGAGGCTCTGTTGTGTGCTCAGTACTGGCAGAGGAATGAGGTCAGATTCATTCTATGTTCCACTGGATGTTCAGAGTATTTGAACAAACTCTCGGAGTTATTTGGCTTGTATAAGCAGTTCTAACTCTGCAAATTAATTTTCCTTACCTTTAGTCTCACTCTCAAACAGTTTTAGGGTAACTGCTGACCTGTTAGGGTAGCAAGAGGACCCACCGGCTGTGGAACTTTTGGCACTGTTAGATTGTGGAGGCCTGACTCTTCCCCTTCTAGGGGTTTTAGTGCTGTAAATTAACTCACTGACCACCCCTAGGGGCACAGCAGGGCACGTTTATAAACAATTCAGTGGTGTGCTCTTTAAGACCTTGCTCTATCTGCCCTCTTTTTTATGAGCCTTTCTTGATCTCTCACCCTCCACCTTTGGCATTTTGTCTTCTAGAAAATCACAAGTGAGTAATAAGTGCTGGAATGTGTGTGCCATGGAAAAGTGGGTATATTACAAGGAACCACATGGCTGAGAGTTCTTTAAAACTCAAAAGACAAAAATTGGGAAGGATTCAAGGGAAAACTTAACCTGAACCATTATTTTTCCTTCATGGCATATAAGGTTTAAGAAGCTCCTAGCTATCTAAAGAAAAAGAACATCTTCCTACAAAGGGATATTGCCTTATATTCTGTTGTTTAAAAAAATCTAAGGCAAACCGGAGGAACTTTCTCCACCAGAACAAACACAGGAGAAACAAATGAGGCAAGAGAGCTTTAATCTCATTCTAAATGTTCCAACTATTATTTTCTTTCCTATGATGCTATTACCTTGTGTGTGGGCTTCTCAACACTAGGCCGAGTCTCCCACCACAGTTCTTGAGTTCTTACTTCGGGGAGTCTGTTATATAGCTGATGGACTGCTCATTATACTTAGTAAGTTGGTTTGTTTTCATACTTCAGGTGTTGAGAAATGTCTCCAGTAAAGGGCTAGATTAGTGGTGGCAAACTATGGCACATGTGCTGCAGCAGGTTGTTTGTATCACTGAAAGCTCTAAAAGGTTTGCCATCACTGAGCTAGATACAAGTTGAGTATCCCTTACCCCAAATGCTCAGGATCAGAAGTGTTTCAGATTTAGGAATATTTGTACATCCATAATGAGATATCTTGAGTAGAGCCCTAAGTCTAATATGAAATTCACTTGTGTTTCAAGGTGTAAGTACCTTAGACATAGCCTGTCGTTAATTTTACACAATAATTTTGTGTGTGAAACAAAGTTTGGTGTGAAATTTTCTACTTGTATATCATATTGGTGTTCAAAAAGTTCTCAAACTTGGAGTAGTTTGGATTTCAGAATTTTGGATTAGGGATGCTCAATCTATAATAAATATTTTAGGTTTTGTGGGCCATATGGTCTCTGTCACAGCTACTTAACTCTGCCAATGTGGCATGAAGCAGCCATAGACTCTGTAAATGGTTGGGTGTGGCGGACCTGGATTTGGCCTATAAGCTGCAATGTGCCAACCTGTGTTCTCTAGGAAAATTCGACAGTAACCAAGTCTATAGCTTCTTATTCATAAACTGGATTGTTTAAGTATAAACATTTATATTGTTGCACATTAGGTGTATTACCAGTCTCAGCACAGCCTCTTTCCCATTAGATTGCATTATATTTTCCAAAACTATTGTAGCGCTGAAAAAAAGCTACCATTTTGATATAGCATATTATCATCTTTCATATAATATATATACCTAATTATGATACCTTGAGACCTACCACTCTATGTTTAAATGTTGTGGTATTTCATTTTAAAATATGTGCTCTGGTGCCGGTTTCTTACTGTTCTGTATTGATTTCCAAATCTACTACCAGTTGGACATGGGATTCAGACCCAAAAACTTAGAATGCTTTTTATTGGCCCGGTGATTTAGCTCAGTGGTTCCAGCGCCTGACTCGCAAGAGCAAGGTCCCGAGTTTGATCCTCCGTACTAAAAAAACCCCCCAAAACAAAAAAAACCTAGTCTATAAAATGCTTTTTATTTCATGTCACAGCTAGCTAGCCATGATCTAAAACTAGCTTTGTTCTAAAAACCTTTCCTTAAAATAAAAGCACTAATTGCTCTTGCCACAGTGTGTCCTAAATCTGCTCTTTTCTAGTCAAGGCTCTCCAGCAGGCTACCTGTCTGCAAACACCACCCACACCTGGGTTCCAGCCCCTTGCCCCTCTTGTGCTGGGCTTGTAATGCTGCACGTTTGTCTCGTGCAACTGGAAGAGGGCACAGGGTCAATCCTGTCCCTGGGCTGAAAAACGAAGAGCTGTGAGTGAAAGTTTGGGGCAGGTGATGGGGAGCTGAACCCTGGGGAGGATTCAGGGGACCATAGGACTAGTTTCCAGAGGTGCGCCTTGAACCACAGGATGGCAACAGTGTCTCAACTACCCTCATCTCCAGTGCCTCTGAGACTAGCCTTTCCCCAGTGTCTCCAGGGACCTCATTCTTCTCCCTTCTCTGACTGAACTCGGGCTTCTCCTGTGGCCTCTTTGTGGTGGCTCTAGCTTTGCTCTCACTCCATGTGTCAAGACGGGGGTGGGCTCTTTGCTGCACCTGAAAATTGTCCTTATTTCGCGTCCTTAGCTCCTTTGAAGTCACACATTCAAGCTGAACTTTCTGCTAGCTATCCTTCTAGTCACTGAAAGTTCTCAGAGTCTGTAGTGACGCCACTCTGCTACCTCCATCTCTCTTCCATCACCCTTCCCACTGTGACTCTTGTGACTCAAATACCCTAGTCTCTGAGCTAACATGGTCTTGTCATATTCAGTGGATTTTTGTCCTCTGCTTCCTTGGAATAACTTTGTCATCTCTATAATTGTATCTCCTGAGCAAGTTTCACTCTATTGCTACTTTCTATCTTTTTAGTTTACTCCCTCTAGTGTTCTGATTCTATCAATTACTGAAATCCATTAACCTATTTTCTACTGTTCTTAATTTGACTTTATAACTACCTTAGATTGTAATTGTAATGTTGGACTTCTCACTCTCTTAGCACATATATTTAACCAACAGCCTTTTGTTTTTCTTTTAGTTGTACTCACTTCGCAAAAACTTAACTAGTTGAGATAAATGTGTCTAGGAAGAAACACAGCCCTACAAGTTAATCTTTAAATCAACAGTATAAACCTTATGTGGAGTCTTGAGGAACACTATAATAGTTCTCTCATCTTGGTTCTCATTTTACTGAGAAACTACCAACGATAAGAGTATCTCATGTTCCTGTCACAAAATTTATAAACCTACTGCATCAGGAGCTACATACACTACTCTCCTTGCTTGACAGATGAATGACCCATCTTCCCACACAATGGATTACATCCCTTCTTGCTTTCCTTAAGGACCCCTTTCTTTTTATTGGCTGTCTCTCTCTACTGGCTTATTCTTAGCAGCCCCAAACATGCTATAACTTCCTTCAGTGATTACTCAATTTCTGTTTTCATTCAGACCAAAATTTGTTGCAAGAGCTGTCTGTCCTCTATGTCCCATCCTCCCTTAAGGTCTCTGGAATCTACTCCAATCAGGTAAGCATTTACCATACTCCACTTACTTTTCCATTAAGATTACCAGTAATCTCCACATTACTAAATCCAACAGTCAATTCTCAGTCCTTTTGCACTCAGCTGGGCACCAGTGTTTGACAGTTGGGTGATTTCTTCTACCTTAAGACACTTCTTTCATTTGGCTTCTTACACATTCCTCTCAGTTTTCCTTGTACCTCACTGGACACTTTCCTACAATCTTCCTTATCTCAACGTGTAAACACTGGGAACAGTTCTTAATATCTTGTCTAATAGTCTCATTGCCCAGGGACTTCTTTGAGTCCTAAGGCTTTAAAGCCTCTATGAACTCATGAGTGTCAAATTTATATCTTGAGGCTAGACATAGTCAGACTCATGTTGCATCTCTGTCTTTATGTTTAATTGGCTTGACATGTCCAAAACCAAACTCTTGTTTCTTCATCTAAATAAAATGGCAGCTCCATTTTAATTATTCAAGATTAAAAGCTTGGGATGACCCTTGGTACTTCTTACATCACATATCAAATTTGTCCTCAGATCCTGATGGTTTTACCATGGAAATATATCCAGAATCTAGCCACCTCTATTGTTAACACCCTCATCTAAGTCACCAGCACTCTTTTCTAGAACATTGCACTAACTTTTAAAACTATTATTCCTGTCTCCTCATGTCTTTTCTATGCTCCCTCAATCCCCTTGGTACAACCAGCATGTTCTTTTAAAAATCCTAGTGATGAAAATATTCTGAAAGTAGATAGTGATAATGGTTCTACAGTTTTGTGAATTACTGAAACCCATGTCACTGTACACTTTGTAAAGGTGAATATTATGATAGGTGAAGTATATCTCATGGGAAAAAATAGGTCAAATCTCACTGTCTGGAATCTCCCTACCCCACTTCTTTTATCTAATGTAAGATCTTAAAATAGGACCAGTGTATCTCTGCCCCTTAATCTTTGCTTCCATCCTAACTTTTCCTGGAATTGGCTTCTTTAGATCCTCTCTACCTCACAGTCTAGTCTTCTTTCAACTAAACAATTCTAAAACAATGCCTTTTCCATTGTTCCCTTTATCAGCATTTCTAATTCCATCTACCCAATGCTCAGGCCAAATCTGCCTCACAATGTTCTTGATTCCTCTTCCCTCCATATTCAATAGGCAGGCAAACCTCTCTCCTTGTATCCACAGGTGGTCATTCCAGCCCAAATCACCACCATCTCCTATCCTTTAGTCTATTTATCAAACTGTTAAAGTGAAGCACACAGTAAACAAAGAAACTCAATGTCATTTCTATGTATAAAACCCTTTTATGGGTCTCCATTTTTTGTACCCAGCCAAAAGACAAAATAACCTACATTACCAGAGTCTGCATCTCCATGCTCATTTTTCTGCCCTTAGGTTCCATATTCAAGATAAACTTTCAGGATACACCCCATTTCTCTGTTATTGTTTTAAGAACATGCTTTTTCTGACTAGGTCATGGCATCAAGACTTGGCTAATGGGTCCTTTCTTCACCTTTCTCACTGGGCTTAGCCTCTGTGTGTTCCCATAGAACCAACCGTTCCTTGCAAAACTGCACACTTACGCCCTTGTGCATCATCCAGCTTTTTCCTCAGAAGGTCAGCTCCATAAGAACAGGGCCATGCTTGTCTTGCTCACCCGATCTATGTAATCATTCCATGTTTTCAGTGTATATGGTAAATTCTAGCCTCTCTGTGTATATATACCCTTGTCTTAAATCCTATGGCACTCATAGCCCATACCATTTTATTGACTATGTCACTATGAGGTGCCTTTTATTCTGCTGCATTGTAAACCTTTGCAGGCAGAAGCGTTCTTAAAAGCACACGAAGGGAGGACCTAGCATGGGTGCCACTGTGTACCTGGTAAGTCTCAATGGGGCGGTTTTCCATGTTGAGATCCCAGACTTTCACGGTCAGATAGTCCCTGGTCATGATATACCTCCCACTGTGGCTGAACTTCACATCAGAAATCGAAGATATAATTTCAGAGAAAAATGATCTGTTGCTTGGATCTTCCGGCTCTTCAAAAACTGCAAAACAAAAGCAAAACAAGATGAACTCTGCACATCTTCATCAGCGGGTTCTACTATGTTTGCACCAGCCAGTCGAGTATCATGAAGTAGGGCTGGCTGGTGCCTGCAGACTGTAAGCAAGCTGCTAATGAGACCATTGGCTCCTGGTAGCAGAAAGGGCTGTGGCTGGTGTCACAATCCTTCCTTTTGGAAGGATCACACGGGACCTGCCCATGCTCAGAACTGGCACTGACTGTTTCCAAGCTACAGATTGATGTACCTACCTCTGCTTTATATTTCCTCTGGTCTCTGGTGTCACTGCATAAACCTAAACTTGGAGTCATCTTAGATGCTTAAATATTTTGTATGGCTCTATTGAGATACAATAAAATGTACTCATTTTAACTGTACAGTTCAGTGATTTTTAGTATTACCACATATTCATGCAGCTGTCACCACAATTTAAATTCAGAATGTTTTCACCAACCTCCTCCAAAAACCCCTACATAGCATTGGCAGTTACTATACATTCTCCACTTATGCAGCCTCAGGCAGACATGAAATCTACTCTCTAGTTCTTATTCTAGAAATTTCACATAAATGGGATCATTTATTCCTGGCCATTGTGGTCAATTGTGCCTGACTTCTTTCATTTAGCATAATATTTTCAAATAGCATCCATGTATTTTATTCTTTTTTATGGCTAAGTAATATTCCATTGCATGGATTTACCATATTCAGTTTATTCATTCATCAGTTGGTGAACATGTGTTATGTCCACTTTTTAGGTGTTATGTATAATGCTGCTATGGATATTCATATACAGTTTTTTATGGCTATGTCATTTCTCTTGGATATTGGCATTTCATGTATAACTCTGCTGCCCAACTACTTGGGTCTAAGGTCAGATTGGCATTTACTTGTGTGACCTTGGCCAAGGTACTTCTCTGCACCTCAGATGCCCTTATGGTTAAATGTGGCTATAGTGTCTTTTGTGGAAATTGCCCACTTCCACAAGATTTCCAGGCTCTCACTATCTTTGTCTTTAGCTCTAGATGTCCACTTAGGACCAAGGGTATGGCTCCTCAGGGTGGTGTGGAAGCCCATCACAAACCACACCTAACTTTTCGGTTAGGTGTACAGAACATCTCTTGACAGTTCCCATTTTGGTCCACTGTCTGATTATTCTTTCTTCATGGCTCTAAGTTCTCCTCAATTTCCATACCTCATCTACTACATATATTTTATCCCACTTCTCTTTTCTTTGAAACCCTAGCATACGTGGTCTGGGCATTTATTTAGAATTAGCTTAGGTACAGGTACTCCCTTATCATTTCTCACATGATTATTTAACAATTTTTGAGGGCAGGACTTTGGTTTTACTTATCTTTGTACAGAGAATCTTATACACAAATGTTCCATAAACATTTGTTGCTTGATTGGAACCAAAGCCAGATAAATTAATGAGTTCTTTGCCTTCTGGAGTCTTAGCATGTATTTGGTTGGGACACATGCATTTGCTGATATTCAATTATTTTTGACCTATAAAAATGGCAATTGCATATGGTTCAACCTAATAAAGGTTTATATCATAATTTTAGGCTGAACCAAAAGTTGGCCTGTAGGCTGCTGAGTTAACTCAGACTCCAGGATTTTCTTGGAACCTGATACATGCATTTTCAGTAATCAACACCTCATTGAAAGCCTAACTGTAAGTTCCCTTTAAGTCATGCTGAATTAAACCCTAAGCCGAAGCATGGAGTAAAGATCTAAATATTAAAACAGAAACACTAAATCAGCTGGAAGAGAGGTTAGGTAGAACTCTTGAAGATACTGGCATAGGAAAAGATTTCATGAACAAAACCTCAGTTCCCCATGAAGAAGCACAAACAATTAACAAGTGGGATCTTTTCTTATTAAAAACCTTCTGCACAGCAAGAGACACTGCCAACAGTGTGAAGAGACAACCCACAGTGTGGGAAAAATTTTTTACCAGCTATTCTTCAAAGGTCTACTATCTAGAATATATAAAGAACTCAAAAAAATCAGACCTCCCAAATTTAAAGACCCAATCCAAAAATGAGCATCTGAAATGAACAGACATTTCTCAGACAAAGAAGTAGAAATAGCAAATGAACATATGAAAAAATGTTCATTGTGGGTCATTCAAGAGATGCAAATGAAAACAATGCTGAGATTCCACCTCACCCCAGAAAGAATGGCTGCTATCATGAAATCAACCAATAACAAATGCTGGCGGGGCTGTGGGGAACAAGGAACCCTACTCCACTGCTGGTAAGAGTGTAGACTGGTGCAACCTCTGTGGAAATTAGAATGGAGATACCTCAAAGAACTAGGATTGGAAGGCCCGTTTGACTGAGCTATTCCTCTGCTGGGTATCTTCCCCAAAGAATTAAAGGAATCAAATCACAGCGATATATGTGCACCCATGTTCAGAGCAGTACAGTTTGTAATAGCTAAAACTTGGAAACAGCCCAATTGTCCATCAACTGGAGACTGGATAAAGAAAATGTGTTTTTAAAAAATAAAATGGAGTACTACTCAGCCATAAAGAATAAGAAATTAGAGACATTTATAGCTAAATGGATGCACATTGAGGTGATACTCAAGTGAAATAAATAGGACAGACGGGTAAATACCAAATAGTTTCTCTGGTGTGAGAAACTGAAAGTGTAAATAAGGATCAAAAGGCATAATAGATAATGTGAAATAGGAAGAAAAGGTCAAAAAGGGAAGGGGAAGTGGGAGGGGTATGGGAAAGGAAAGAAGGGAATGGAATTAATATGAGGAAATGAAAAAATGGAAACAAAGTCTTTGTACATAGGGAGGGATGGAGGGGTTGAAGGGAGGGCAGGGGAAGGGGGATAAATAAGAACCAAGATACATTATGTAAAGGTATGAATTTCCAATGATGAATGTCATTACATTGTATACCTAAAATGTACCAGTAAAATTAAGTTTTAAAAAGCCCATAAGCCAAAGCAATGATAATTTTCACAGAACCACTCAAGAGAGCAAAATAAACCCCTGATCAATCAAACAACTCATTGAGACAAAAAGCAGTATTTATTAGGGTCTCTGCCCCAGTCTTTAGTCTTTGCCCTAATTTCCTGGGATTTAGCCAAGCATTAGTGAAGGCCTCTGGCTTCTGATTTGGTCTTTGTAGCTGAGAACCTAGGAAAGAAAATTTTCACCTCAGTTTCAGCTCAGCAATAGTCCTGAAGACTAGGAACCTCCACGTAAAACATCTTAGTGGTGAACAGGAGATGCTCCCAAGGCTCGGTAGCCTCTTAGTGGCCTCCACCTGGAGAGACATAGGAGGCAGGGAGGAGGGAGGAGGGAGGTGTGGCTCGCTGTGCTCTGGAGTCAGCTCTGTCCCAAGCACTGACCAGCTGTGCACATTTTATTTACTGTTCTAGCTTCAGTTTTCCCTGCTGCAAATGGGATTCCTCTTGCTTGGCACATAGTGTGGCACATAGCTGGTCCTCGATAGCTTCCAGTCACCACTTTTATTGTTAACTTACTGCTTCTGTGTCGGCAAGTCATAATTCATTCATCAAAACCCTTAAGAATATGGGACTGAGGAGTACAGAGCCTGAGGCTGTTTAAAAAGACAAAGTAGATTTACAAAGAGACCCTTTAAATAGCTTTGTGTTTAGTTCAAATTTGTTTTTAAATTGACAAAATTGTGTATATTTATGGTGCCTCTCAGTTTTATACATAGGAATCTACTTCCCAAATATTTGGCATATTAGAAAGTCAGTGTAGCAACATTGTAAAGTCTCAAGATGGAGTGAAGTGAAAGAAGACACTCTTCTATCCGCCCTCCAGTCCTTGTGGAGTGCTGATTGGCATGGGGGCAAGGGCAGGATTTGGGTAATTTAGCAGCACAGTACTTTGCAGTTTATGACCCTTTTGTGAATATTCAAGTCCTAAAGTCAACTGCGTGAATTCTTTTCCTTCTTTCATCAGAATTTAATAGTGTCAACAATTACTGTTAATGAGAAGCTTTGAAATATTCTAGGCCCTATGATTTGCACATTTTATCTCATTTAATTCTGGCAACAGCCTCTAAAGTGGGAACAATGGTTCACTGTTTTATATTGATGGGAGACTAAGGCACGGAGAGATTTTGTAACCTGTCCAGGGACACACAGCGAGTCTTTGTTCTTAATCATGATGCAGTCTGCCTTGTACAAGGCACAAGACCTTCCTGAGCAATCATTTTTCAATTAAGGGTCTTCTGTGTGTGTGCATGTACTCATGCACACCACAGTATAATCTAGAGCAGTGGTGACAAACCTATGGCATGCGTGCCACAGCAGGCTCTTTGTTATCATCGAAAGCTCTGAAAAGTTTGCTATCACTGACCTAGAGCATACAAATAAAAAGTATTTGTGGGATGGACGCATGCCAGGCTTTGTACAAAATGCCAAGGACACAATAATGAATAAGACAGATCCAGTCCTACACTTAAGGAGCTCACAGGTTAGGAGGACACAAATGTTAACACCCAAATGTAGCTAGAGCTCTGAATAAGTAAAATTTATCTGTTATTAGATGGAAATAAGGGTGCTGGCAAGCTGGCTAATGGAATATATATGGTACATTAGTGTGCATTCCATGAAATTTACTTCTCAAGCCTGTTCCAACATCTGAGATGCTCAAAATTTGCTGAACATGTGCTTCAACAGTGTGTAGAGCTGGAGTGATGGAATGGACGTTTCTCCTGGAGATCCTTGTTTTAGCATTAGAGATCTTGCTGACCTCCATGGTTTCCAACTAGCTTCCAGAAAATAAAGACATCAAGGAAGAAAGGAAGGAAATGGGGGGAGAGAAGACAAGCTCTGTTCTGTGAGAAAGCAGTCTTGATAAGAATGTGACAGCCAGGCCTAGTGAGTAGGGATATGTCACACCCATCAACAGAAAGTGTGGCTTGGAGATGTTAACAGTAACGGTGACACTTGCTATTATTTCTTGATCCTTAAGCTTTGCATGTGTTTTACCATTTAATGCTGAACTTTATGAGGCTACTACCACTGTTGTCATTTATAAATAAAAAGGCAGACCAGGGTGGGGATTTAGCTCAGTGGTTCTGCCACCTGCCTCGAAAGTGGGAGGTCCTGAGTTCGATCCCTGGTACCAAACAAAAAGAAAGAACAGCAAGGTTGAATAAGTTTTCCAGCATCACACAGCTAGCCAGTCATAAAGATGAGCTTTTGCCTTTGCCTGGCTACCTGTTACACTGCCTTTATTACTGGGCATTTCCTTGCTCTGTCAATACTGATGCTCTCTGTTCAGACAGTCAAGTCAGAGTGGAATACCTCATGTCCTAGATGTACTTGGTGTATGCTCTCTTCTGTGCCTCTGTTCCACCTCACCCCTTCCTATGCCCATCATGGGGTGCTAGATTGGAATTCAGGCTGGGCACAAACTAGCTGGCTCTTAATACCTATCTGACTCTTGTGTGGCGTTTGGTATTGATTCATTCAACACTGACGGGTGTTACTACTTTCTCTTTTCCATGAATTAGTCTCATCAACCAATCCAGGTATAACTAACAGGTGGTAAAAACAGAGTCAGGATTTGAACCCAGTCTGATTCCAGCCTATGTTCTTTAGCTCTGTCCTTCTGTCCCTCCTCTGAGCCACTCGGCTGTTATCACCTCTCTGGGTCTGCTTCCTTATCTGTACTGTGAAGTCAGAGCACTGACCAGTTCCACCCCAGCTTTGAGATGATAAAATCTATGAAATTCCAGTAGTTTTTCCTGTTCCATCTCCTGATTTGTTACTCTAGGACAGCCTTTCAAAAGTGGCTTCAGGATGCTCAACCCATGATATGTCAAGTACTCTAGATTCTGAGGCCAAATGAGTTGGGGAGCCCTCCTGTCCCACGTTTTGGGAGTTGATGATGTAGTTAGCCCATTGTTGAGAGCATTACAGTATTTTAAGGAACACACTTGGCTTCTACCCTAACTGTCTCGTTCCTCCTCCTCCTCATCTGCCTGGCTGTAGCAACAAAAAAATGATTCCAGATATTGTTAAATGTCCCTTGGGGGGCTTGACTCCCCCTGGTTGGGAATCTCTGCTTTAATCCCACTTCAAAATTTTATTTGATCATATCTTTCTTTCCACTCCATTTTATTTTTATTTGAAAATCACTTACAGCCTGTGTTTCTATAGCACAAAGTTCCTTTGAATATACTTTGGGTTTTAATGCTTTAGTCAAAAGCAACTGATATTTCTTTTTAAATTCTGCAGGTGCCTTGTGCAGACTGTCATGTGTTACAACACTTACAGATGTGACTCCACCTCCTGTGAGCCTCTGAGAAGGTGCAGATGACTAGAACAATGATCATGGTCTCAGAATCTGGAGAGAGCTTTGAATTCACAGGTAAGAGAGAGGGTTGAGGAAGGGTTAAGAAGAAAACTAACTTTAGAGAAACCTAAAGCTAAAACTACATTTGTTACAACCGGGACAAAAGCAGAAAGCATGCAGTGAGCTGTCATGGGCTCTGGCGATGAAAGGAGAGATGTGAGGTAAATCACAGGTACAGACTGGTCCTAGAGTGGCCCCTTCCTTGGGACCCCACCCTGGACACTGCACAGGGACTCCTGCTCATGTTGGAGGGACAGGAGTGGACCCAAGGCCACTGAAGCTGATCTTGATGGCTTCTTCACACAGGGTTCCATTTGCTACGGTTGCTAAGTGTGCAAGTGGTTCAAGCTCAGAGGGCTGGGTTTAAAGTCCCAGCTCTGTTGCTAATAAATGATACAGCCATGAACAAATGGCTTTACTCCTTCCAAACTTCATTTTACTGATGTGTAAAATAGAGATAATAGTAGTACCTGCTCTCTAGGGTGACTGTGAGGACAGATGAGTGCTTTCACGTCAGCAATTAGCAAAGTGCATGTGTCCGGAACAATAGGGAAGGTATCAGTACTGCAGAAATATGCGCTGCTTAAGGCAAGCCTGGTATGAAGAGAATTCAAAGCCTAAAGTGTTTTTCCATCTGTGCCAGATAGTAAGAGCTACCAGTTGTTACATCGAGTCTTCTTTCTGACTGGGCTCTAACACAGACACACAGTAGGTTGTCTTGAGACTGTCACTTGAGAGATTACCCTCCTTGGCATAAGTAGTGCTCACTTCAATGTCATCACCACCCTGGTTTCAATGACTTGGGCAGATGAGAGGGAGAGCACAGGAAACAAGCCAGGGGGATGTGAAAGTCTGTTCATGATGCAAACAGGAACGGACTCAGAATCGTGCATGGGGTTTTAAATTGCTCACTTCTGCTGACATCTCTGCTATGGAGATGCACAGCTGGCATGCCTTTCTGTTTGGAGACAGGGTTGACAATTTCCCCATAATGGGGATACAACTGGCAATTTTCCTACAGAGTGAGGCAGATGGCAATTTTCCTTCAGAGATATACAGGCAACAGTTTTGCCCCTGGAGAGAAAAGGCTTGCCGATTGAGATGCAGCCAGTAATTTTTACTATACAGAAGACATATCTAATAATTTTGCCCAATGAGAGAAACGGCTAACAATTTTCCCAAGGAGGGTAAGAACTCCCTTCAACTGACAATGCTGGCCTTTATCCAGTGAAGGACGGTGAGAGAAGGGGCTTAAGATTTAATTAGTGGCTACTGTACTACCAGGGGCCCAGTGGCAAAGTCTCCAGACATGAGCTGGAGACTGGGAGTTTAGATCATATAAGACCCAGATGGAGGACATGGAATTGGGAAACAATAAAGCCCAGTCACCTAATCCTTGCAGTTTGCTTTTCTTGTACCCTTCATTAATGCCACAAACAACTGCTTGGCAGTGAACCATGTAGCAATGTGATGCTTTGAGAATGATGGAGAAGGAATAGTAAATCTAGAAATGAAAATGAAAAGGGATGAGGTACCCAGTGGTAGAGCACTTGTTTAGTATGTACAAGGCCTGGGTTCAGTTCCAGAACTCAGGGGTCAGGGGAGGAGTTGAGCCTTAAGCCCTCAATAATCACTGGCCACATCAGAGGTTAGTAAACATTTTAGACTCTGAAAGCCATTTGATCACTTTGGCAACAATTTAGCTGTCTTTGTTGCATGAAAATGGCATAGATATAAGTAAATGGATGGGTACTAGGTTTAGCTTTCAGACACTAAAATTTTAATTTTATACAATTTTTATATGTCACAAAATAATATTCTTTTGATTTTTTTTTCAACCACTTACAGATGTAAAAACACTGTTCTTCACTAGAGCCATTCATTCAAAAGCAGGGGACAGATCATAGGTTTGGCTGGAGATCATAGTTTGCTGACCCCTGATGATGGTATTTGGGGTACATCCTAGGATAGAAGGGAAATCAGCCTGAGATAATAACATGCACTTTGGGGAACAGTGGGACCCTAAGACTGGGAGCACAGAGGAATTATCACAGGCGGATGAGAACATTGGTTAACAAACTACAAAATGCTTTGCTCAGGTATATCTCAGGCTGTTCAGGAAAAGGTAATGGACTTTGGTGTCCGATTTTTTTGGCCCAAGGCTCATGCTCCATCATTTACAGGCTGGAGTGACTATCTCTTACTTCCTGAGATTCAGCTTCATTGTCTTTAAAATGTAGATTGCAATAACCATGTGACATGGCCATGAGAATAAAATTAAAGATAAGACATCTAGCACAATGCCTGGCATATGTCAGAAGCTACCAAGCACAGTGCTAGTGCCTAACACTCTTTAGCCAATAAATACTGTGCACTTGATGGGCATAAGTTACTTTGATACATGCTGAGGTCGTAAGAGTAAGCAAGAAAGATAAGGTCACCCTGTATACCTTCAACAGAATGAACCTACTCCATCTTGGCTGGGGGACCCTCTCAATTCTCATAGGAAGGAAAGTTGCTCATTTTCCCTTTTGACTTCCCCTAAGATATCCAAACCCTAATCCCTAAACTTGTGAATATTTTGTATTGCGTGGGAGGGGGGAATTAAAGTTCTTAATCAGTTGAGTGTAAGATGAGGAGATGATGTTAGATTACCTGGGTGGCCCCCCTGCAATGTCAAAGGTCCTTATAACAAAGAGGGAGGATAGGTCAATGTCAGAATGACTCAATATGAGAAAGACAAGAGCAGCCATTGCTACTTTTGGAGATGGTAGGGGGCCATGAGCCATGGGATGCAGACATCCTCTAGAAGCTGGAAAAGCTGAGTCAACAGACTCTCCTGTAGGACTTCTAAAAAGGAACACCACATTGCTTTTACCCTGGCTCTGGTGTCACAAGACCCATGCCAGACTTCTGGTTTCCAGAACTCTAAGATAATAAGCATGCATTTTTAGGTCACTGAGTCCATCATATCTGTGGTAATTTGTCATAAAGATTAAAAACCACAATCCCCTCTCCCTCCATATCATCAACAAAGGGAAGGGGCAGAGTTGATGAGGTCTCCCTCAACTCTGCAAAGTTGCTTCAATTTCTCTAGGTCCTAGTGCCAGCTGCCTCTCTTGTGAGTCCCCTAAGAGTCCATTCCCTTTCAGCAGCTGTCTCTCCACAGCTGGCCATAGGAAGCTGACCAGAACAGGCTGCTTCCGGGCAAGGGCTGTGATAGGGCCGCTGCTTCCAAGGGATCTGGTGAGCCATCTCAGCTCAGCAACCCTCTGCTCCATCATGCCTGCTGCTGCTGTGCCCATGTCTGCTGACCCAGTTCAGGGAGAGCAGAGCACAGCTGCTGCAGATGTAGCAGCCCAAGCACTCTGAGGCAATCAGGGCATTGCAGCAGAATGTGAAACTGCATGCTGCCGTGCCACATCCTGGGTGAATCTTCCTGAGCACTCCCCACTGCCAACAGCCACAGACCCAGCTGCCTTGCCTGGTACCCAGTGCCCTCCTAGCAGGCCCTAGGTCAGCATGCCAATATCCCTGCACACTTCTCTTCTGCTCCCACACTCCACCAGGTTTGCCTGGCTCACTCATTGTCTGCTTCTAGGCCAGAGAAGCCCTGCTTCTAGGACCAGGCAGGGAGGGAAAAGGGCAGAGCATGCACAGGTAGCCCACAAGGAATGGTGGGACTATGGCAAACAAGTGTCCATGCTCTGTACAGGGACAATTCCCATTTCTCCTCAGCTCTAGACTGCATGCTGCCAGGCAGGAATGTGGCTCCAGCATAGCTATACTGTGTCATTTGTGAAGTCTAAACTTTTTTGAGTTTTCAACTGATACTCTGAATGATGATGATGGAAGTTTATGGAGTGTTTGGAGATGCCAGGATTCAGTCCATACTTCCCTATCTGGCCCTGCCCTCCTGTTTCTCTGACTCCCATCCAACCTTATAGGGCTCACTGCTGCTTCCAGAAAAAACCACATGGCCCCCTGTACCCATTCTTTCCTTGACTAGTAAACCTGGCCACGCTTCAAATCTATTATTTTAAAAAATCTGCATCTGTTCCAGATTTACACGGAGCAAAGAAATTCCCAGTCAGAAAATGGGCTTGATAGAGAAATAACACCAGTGATAGCAATAGTACCTGACAGGACCATACAGAGGGAGAACGATCTTCATTTTATAGCTGTCTTGGAGAGTCTGGGACCCAAAGGTCCTCATGGTCCCTCACTGCTCACATCATGAGGGTTCATTATCTCCAGGGTTAGAGCTTCCTCACCAAGGAGCCTCAGCTGGGACTCATGATCTACAGAGAAGGGAAGCAAGAACCTGTGTTTGCTTATCATCAGCCTGTCAATCAAGAGGCTGGCTTTGGGTAACATCCACAGCAAGTTCTTTCATTATAAGTCTGTTTATCCTCCTTTGGTAAAGAAAAATCGTTTATTAGCCAAGCAGAGTCAGTGCTTGAGCGCTGCTGTTCTGGAGAGTTCTGAGGGAAGGAGTTCTCTGACACATTCTCTCCAGCAGGCAGCGGTGAAGGGAGGCAGCTCCAGCACAGACAGGATGAGGAGCTGGCAGTGGGCGTCTCCATAGGAGCCTAATGAAAAAACCTGGTGACAGCGGGGCCTGGCTTTACAAGCGCTCTTATATAGTCCTTTGCTCTGTTCTCTCCCTCTCTGCAAGGTTGGTGAGTGGCCAAGGTCTCTGTGGGTCTGATAGAAATACATGTTCCCTGGGCAGTGGGCTCCAGGAACGTGATGGCAGTGGCCCCAGATCCCTGGGCCCCAGCACACAGGTTAGGGACTCAGGGCCTCCTGCTTTCTCTCCTCTCCCTGAGACAGTGCTCTCTGTCTTCCACACTCCCTCCTCCCCTCTGTCTTTGATAATTTGTTCCCAACAGGGAGCTTTGTACAGCTGCTCCTAGAGAAGCCAGAGCTCCCGGGGGAGCCTCTGCCCAGGTGGAAGAGACTTCGAGTGAGTGGCCGTTATTAGGGGTGATTGCCGGGAAGCTGGTTGTCATGGCACCGCAGAGGCTAGGGCTGCACTCCAAGCTGTCCCTGTTTCCCAGGCTGTACACATAATCACTGCTACCAGAGCCAGACACACACAGGGGGAGACAGGAGCAGCTCCCTGCTGACAGCAATCTCCTCGCAGGGCAAGGTGAGCAGTTCATGCTGAGTGGGCTGGTCCTTCTCCACATGGGCTGAGCACTGTGTGGGGAGGGACCCTGGTGTGGGCTGGGCACTGCTCCAGTGTCTTCTCCTGGCTCCTGTGTTATGTGTCTCTGTCCCCAGCACTGGTTTTCTACAGGAACACATTGCTCCTAGTGCACTGGAAGTCAGACCTGTATCTTGAGGGATCCTGGAGTGGCACAGAGGAAGAACATGTGTCGGAGTACATGGAGTGATGGCTTCTTCTCCTCCTGGTGCTGAGCTAAACTCTTTCTGCAGTCATTTGCCTTAGGCCATAGGCTAAGAGGCAGAGGGAGGATGTGAACTGAGCTTTGGCTTTCCAGCCTACTCCTGTCTCTTGTAGAACATCATTGCTCCTCCTCTGATTAGAAAGGGTAACCCCTTCAATCTGGTACTCAGGACAGATGTTGGGAACCCCATATCTCTGAGGGTATGGCCCCAGGAAAATAAACTTGGACCAGTCCAAGTCTTAGATCTCTGACATGGGCTTTATCATCTCTGCTCTCACTGACTACAGAGAATTAGCCAGGGTGGGGCTGTCTCTTTGTGGAGCTAAGGCACCGGGAGCAACATGGACAACAGCCCTGTTGACCCCCTACCTGTGTGGCACTCCTGCTGGCTCCAGACATGCCACCATCATGGGCTCACCTTCCCCTTCATGATGGCTGTGTTCTGGTGCAGAGAGAGGACACATTTTACAGCCCCTGCAGAAAACAAAGGTCTTGTTCCTTAACAAGCTCTTTTGCTCAATGACTTTGGCCATGGGGAAGGATGGACAGTCTCTGTCACCCTTTCTCATTTTGTGTTTGGCTGCAGAGAGCCAGCAGCTCTCCAGTCTGCACTGCTGCTAACATACTTCCTTCAATGCCCCAGGCCCGGCCTCAGCAAGCTCTGGAGACACATGGATCCGTGGTTTGTGGAGTTCCTGAAAGTCACACTCTTCCAGGGAGATGCTTGTGCTGTCTGTGCTCTCCCTGCCTTACCTAGGTACCTGGCTCACCTGGCTGCCTCTTCCTCAGACCTAGAGAGGCAAAGACGGGGCACGCTTATGGGAATTAACTATGAACAACATTTGACCATGGGTTTGAATCTAGCCTCTACCTCTTACTAGACTTTGATGCTGTATAAGTTACTTGCTCTCTGAGCCTCGATTTTTCTCATCTTTGACTCTGAGCTGATGGATTGTTATGATAACAACATAGTAATAAATACTGAATGCTTACAGTGGGCCAGGAATCATCTCACTGAATCTTCACAAGCAGCCACTAATTCAGGCTCCATTATTGTCCTCATTTTATAGGCAATTAGACTTACAGAGGTTACGTAGAAGTTAAGTTCACATTATTCACCTGGGTTTGTTTGACGCCTCCCCCCACCCCCCAACCGAACAGGCATTCACCACTATGGTATATGTCCTCTCTCTCCAGCCTCATTAAAACCAAGTTTCCAAACCACGATTATCTCACAAATACCTCTAGCTGGCCTTTGTAATTTACCTTCATGAATTTCAGCAGAGTACTTACTCTCTGAAAGCCACCTACTGGCCAAGAGTTGTTCAGTGGGATTTGAAGTTCTCTAGGGGCTCAGGTTCTTCTTTATTGCTTCCTCTCTCTAACTCCCCACCCCACCCCCTTGATATCCTCTCTGTCCAGTTGATTTGAGGCTATCACTTCCTGCTCTGAATTGCTGGAATGAAGTTCTTGAGTTCTGGCCAAGACACAAAAGCATCAAAAGAGCACCACAAAACATGGTGATATTATCCTTAAAGTAACTTATTAAATAAAATTCAGTATTAAATGATATACTATTTTGTACAGTTTGTTATCTAGATCATACAAGTTTGTGGAAAATTTCTAGGAGAAAAATTTAATTTAGCCTGATTTTCCTGGGAGTTGGGAAAAGCTTATACTCAATGCCTTCATTTTACATTCTTGGTTTAAGAATCATAGTGCTATTATATCCTGAGACATACATGAATTTTATATGATGCTGTATCTTACTTCATTCATTTGTAGACTCAGTAAGTATGGTTTAATGTTCATGATATGCCAGATACTGTCTCATGCACTCTATTATTAATAACTTCCGTAGGGCAAACAACTATGCACTGAATTCATACCACTTTGTAATTTTGTGGTCCTACAAAGACATGAGTACAGAAGATTCTTAATAAACAGAGACTGAAAAAATGTTGTGCATGAGAACTTTTGGAAACACACAGGATATGCTGAAGATAAGGACTTTTGGTATCACTGTTCATTTCAACTGTTTGAAATATATTCAGCCTAAATGCGTTTTAGTCAGCATTTCCTTGGAATCTGAATTTCACATTCAATTTAAAATGAACTTAATATTAGAAACATTTTGTCATTTCACATCTTCTTATCCCCCATGATAAGTACACAAAGGCAGTAACTATCTTTCTGTTTCATTGTGCTCAGCACAATACTTTGTTGACATTTACTGACCCACTCCTAAGATTGACAATCCATTTTTTTATCACATAGAACTCTTCAATGTCAACTTCATTGCATTAAGATTTTCAAATGACATCAAAATTTCAGGATGTACTAGTTGACCCCAGGATTGAGGATGCCCATATACGAGACAAATCCTATTGAAAGCTTTATTTTTAGGTTAAAGATGGAAGAGAAGATAAGAGCAACTATCATTATGAGCTTTGTGGGGATGAGCATTCCACTGCCTTCTGCTATCTCTGGTCTGTGAGTGGTGACCATGGAAGCCAGCAGGTGCTCCGAGTAAGTCAGCGGATAACGGCACTTGCACTGATGGGGCTGCAAGCTGCTTGAGTGGACAGCAAATCTCACAATGGACTTATTGATGCCACCCACTGAGCTGTCAAAATAGAATTATGTGAACCACACAGGGGTCTCAAATTAGCCGATATACTTAAACATAGGTCAATTTCACACAAAGGAGATTCCCCCTTCCCTCCTCTATCTTTCAGTGCCTTGCACATACCGAGGGTGGTTGAATTCATTATATAAAGTAAGAAATAAACCCAATCATTGTCAGTGTTTTAGGCAGTCTTTTCTGGGTTTTGATTTCTTTGGCTGTTAAAAAGGAAAAAATATTATGAACTCAGAGCTTTCATGAGGATCAATGAGGATAAATGGATAAGAAAGGGCTGTGTCAACAGTAAAGGGCTAAACAGCAAAAGGTATCAATGTGATTGCTTTATGCTTTTTTTTTTTGCATGAATCTTAAGAGTCCACAGAATTTGTGAATTTCCTTTTCAAACCGACCCTTCCTTAGTCTTTGTCAACCCAGTTAACGTCCCCATTCACCTAGGCATGTACGTAGGCCACAAAGCTGGGATGAATGCTTGATTCTTTACCTCACCATCCACATCTAGATTTTAAACAAGGTCCTGTTAATGTTGCCCTCAAATCAAGGCCCAGATCTATCCAATCTGACCACTTCTATTGTCAGCATCTTAGTCCTTGCCTGGATGGACATTTCAAGAACTTCCCCACTCTTCTCCAGGCATCCACTTTCCTCTTGATGCTTCACTCTTAAATGGTCTCAGGGTGGTATATTTAATGTATAATCACCTCCCCCTTTACACAAAACTCCCTGGATTTCCCTTTCCTGTTATAATAATATCTAAACTCCTTACCGTTGCCTACAGGGCTACCACACTGCCCCACTCCCAACTTCTACGCACAGAATGCGATGTGACTGGCCCAGGTCAAGCAGGGGATGGCTCTGGTGTGGCTTCTCAAGTGATCTGGGTCAGCAGCCTGCACTCTTACTGCTCCTCAAAATGTTATCACTGGCCCTGCCATTCATCCTTCTGCCTTGACTTGCCAAGCACAGTCCAGATTCAGAGCTGCTGCTTCTCTCCCAGAAACGCTTTGCACCAAATCTCACTCTGTTTACAAGAGTGTTGTTTGATTCTTTCTCCTGGAATAAAGTGCTGCAAGGGCTGGAGGCATTATTTTCCTTGTGCCTGGAATAGTGCTAGGCAGCAATAAACATCTCTTGAATATATTAATAACAGATTATCATTATTTCATAGACTCCTTTTCCCTTTACATTGCCTGCATGTACCAAAAGTTACCTTCCATTTTTCCCACTTGAAAAATGTTGTAACTTGAGAATATGCCAAATCAGCCCGCTGCAGACAGGCAGGTCTGTGCACGCCCTACCGACGTCCTGAGTCACCCGCAAGACGCCGAATCAGCCCGCTGCAGACAGGCAGGTCTGTGCACGCCCTACCGAGGTCCTGAGTGGCACAGAACATGCCGAATCAGCCTGCTGCAGACAGGCAGGTCTGCCCATGCCCTACCAAGGTCCCCAGTTGTGCGGAATACTCCGAATCAGCCCGCTGCACACAGGAAGGTCTGTGCACGTCCTACCGAGGTCCTGAGTCGTGCAGAAGACACCGAATCACCCCGCTGCAGAAAAGCAGCCACCTGGTTCCACACTACAAAGACGCAGAGGACACCAGACC
>NW_004624774.1:6114085-6157630 GCF_000247695.1 Heterocephalus glaber
TAGGAATGGGGAAAAAATAAGAACCAAGATGCATTATGTAAAGGTACAATTCCCAGTGAGAAATGTAATTGTGTTGTATACCTGCAATGTACCAATACAAGAATTTAATACAAAAAAAAAAAGAAAAATGTTGTAACTTTTAAAATCATAGTCTATTGCCATTTTCCTACTTGTAGTGGCTAGGAATGTATTTTAATTTTAAATTAGTACAAGTAAAACATAACCAGGTAGATTATTTTATCATGTAACATCCACTGGTGTCCCTCCTTCTCCACTTACCCCTCTTTCTTCTCCTCCTTCAATGCTAAGGATTGAACTCAGAATCTTGTGCATACTAAGCATACACTCTAGGACTGAGCTATACTCTCTGCCCCTAGTCATATGTTTTAAAATTAAAAACGAGTTAACTGAGTCAACCACTCTTTTGTGTTAGCCTTTTCATTGGTGTAAAGAGAAGCACCAGGAGCTAATGTATCAAATTGGATGACTATTGTTGTTCACCTCCAGAAGCCTTTTATTTAGTATCTTCAGTATATGTACTAAGTGCTGAGAAGGTTTATAAAACATATCTAGCCATAACTGAGGTGTCATTTGGTGAGAAAGACCAAAATGGAAACAGGTAATTTCATATATGCCATTAAGTGTTCTGAGAGGGGCATTTACTTCTACTTGGAGGTCTAGGAAGTCTTCTGGATGAAGATGCCACAAATAAAACTTGGAGGGTGTGGTAGGCAGAATAGTGGCTTCCCAAACATGCCTACATCCAATTCCTGGAGCCTGTGAATATGTAATGTTACATGGCAAAGGGAAATTAAGATGTGGATGAGATTTGGTTCCTAATCGATATATATATATTTTTCTTTTGGGTACTGGGGATCAAACTTGGGTCCTTGCACTTGTGAGGCAGGTGGCGGAACCACTGAGCTAAATCCCCAGCCCCTGGTTGCTAAGTGATTTAAAAGTGAGATTTTATCTGCGTGAGCCTCAAGTAAGCCCAAGGGTCCTTCAAAGTGGAAGAGAGAGGCTGAATGGAAGGTCAGAGGGAAGTGATGTGAGAAGAACTTATCTTGCTGTTACTGACTTTGAAGATGGAGGGAGATCTCTGAGCTAGGAAATAGAGGAAGCTTCTAGAAGCTGGAAAATACTTCTAGAGCCTTCAGAAGTTAAGGTGGTTTGATTTTAGCCAGTCAGACCCATGTTAGACTCTTGGTCTATCCTACAAGATGATAGGCATCTTTTTTTAAGCATCAAATTTGTGGTATTTGTTACAGCAGCCATAGGAAACTGATACAGAGAAGAGGCCAGTTTCCTGATTTCACCACTGGCAGGAAGAATGGGGTATCTTAAGACCCATCCTGACTCTGCCAGAGCCCTCTGTAGATTCTAACAGGCCAGTCAGGCCTGTGCCCTTCCTGGGGAAAATACCCCCAGTTAGTCCTAAGTTCAGGATGCTTCCCAGTGCCTGGGACTGCACTGTCAGTGATGGCTTGTCACAGACAATGATGACAGGAAGTTGGCCCTGAGATGTCCCAATCAGAGTCACCTATAGCCGCATGGCTATCCTTCCCCATCCTCAAGGGCTGTAGCCATGCACACATACCATTTCAGCCTCCACTGGTTTCTCATCCAAGACTCCAAGTGAAGGACAGGGCAGGACCTGGGAAAGTGTCAACTGTTAATGAATGACACTCATCTGCAAAATTAATAAGCCTTTTAGATCTTAGGAAAATCCACTCAACTGGAGTCTCCAGGATGACTAATTGATGGAACTAGTTAAATCAATCAAAAATGGAAATAAGGATGGAAGAGGGGGAAGGGATTCTATTTTTATTCTGGTTTGGGCCTTGTCTGTTCTGTTGTTAATGCTGTTAAACTTGAATAGGGTAGAGCACCTCCAGATAGTGTGTGAGAGTGTAAATTCTGCTCCTTGTAGCAAGGCTCTGTTTGGCATTTATCCAGAGTGGGAGTGTGTGTGTGTCTGTATTTATAATTCTATCATCAGCAAAAGCATTTTAACAAAGGACAATGTCTTTTTAACCTAACCAAGCTCCCCTGAAATAAACACTGTTAATTATGCCCCAGATCAATACTGAACCCCTTTTGGAAGCTGTGCCAAACCTTGGAGGCTTTAAGATTCATGGCAGCTGCAGTCTCAGTTGATGTTTTTGGACACATTCCATCAGAGACCTAGGGAATGAGCTGCAGGTTCATTAAAGGATCTAGTGGCTTAACAGAACCAGGGCTTGGCAATTATGTTTGTAGATGAGGGTAAAGAATGGAAATGGTTTGCACTTTTTGTGCAAAAGCTGAATTAATGCTGCAATTGGGGGATCTAGCCAATGGGGATTGTGCAAAATGGAGATCCATGAAATTATCCTTCTGGATGTTGGGGAAAGGTCACGCTCTTTCTCCTGCCAAATACCCAGGAGAGGAATGAATTCTTCTCATGGAAGCAGACACATGTGTTTGAATCATGGCTCCTGCTATGATTTGGGGGAAGTTTCATCTCTCTGTGCCTTGCCTGTAAATGAGAGGGACTAATACTAACTTCCATGGTTTGTTCTGAGAACTAAATGACATACGGAAGGGTTCAAACACAACGATTCATCCTCCTGCAGTCCCATCTTTGGAAGAAAATAGAATTTCTGTTTTGGATTATTAGTTTAGGCATCAAGCTTTGCCTTGTTCTCATGAAAACTCAGACTGTTTCTAGTGACTACACTATTCACTGAATCATCTCAGATTTTCAGTCCTAAAGTGCTCATACCTTTTGCCCCCCTCTACATGAAAAAGTCAGGTTTTCTTTATACCATGCTCATTTTTTTTTCTTGTACTGAGAATTGAACTTAGTGCCTTCACACTGAGCTACATCTCCAGCTCCCTTTTGTAGATTAAAATAACTTTTTTTATTTTTAATTTTGAGGCAGGGCCTCACTAAGTTGCCCAGGCTGGGCTCAAATTTGTGATCCTCCTGCCTAAGCCTCCCGGAGAATTGAGATTACAGGCATGCACCATCACATCTGGTCAGATAGACTTAAATGTATTTCAGGGTTTGTGTCCATTGCTTTTGGACAGAAAGGCTGCTTTAGTCTTATTTAAGGAAATGAATTTGTGGTCAAGCTTAGGCTGCAGATTTGCTGTTGTGGAAGGGCCTGGGTGCTAGCAAAGAAAGCTCACAGGCAGCAGACTTGTGGGTAGGGCTGGTGTAAGGGGCTGGGTGTGGCAGGGCTGCCCTATCACTGCTGCTGAGAGGAGCCAGGGCCCCGCATCCTGGCGTTCAAGACACTTCCTGCTCAGTTTTGTCTGCAAGTCACCAGCACAAGCTGATGCCTCCCAACAGGGCAGGATCTCAAGGGACAGACCAAAAAGGAGCCAAGCCAGCCCAAGCCACAGTGGAATTTAGCTGTCACCAAAGGACCTGCCCTGTGTCTTCAGGGCAGCTTTCATCACAACGATTGATGTCATCCAATAAATGTGCACCGGGAACCTACCACATGCCAGGTGGGTATGAGATATGATTAAAAAATACAGTGAATGTCACAGAAAAAGACACATTGCCACTAATCCCCCTCAAAATACCCCCCTCGCTTTGAGCTCACTTATCTCCCTCATCGTGTCTTTAGTTGTGCTGTCGGGGCTGCTTTGCTGTCTGGAATTGATTGAGAACATTTGCTTTTCATGGTCATTTTGACTTGGAGGAAGAGCCAGAAGTCACATAGTGCCGGATTCGGTGGAAGTGAAGGACACATCATAATGTTTTTACAACTCCTTCAGAAAGTGGCAAGAACAATGGGATACATGTGCTGGGTGGAGTATCTTGAGGGGGATTAATGAATGGCAATGTGTCTTTTACTATAATGCTTTTAACTATTCACTGTATATTTTCATCACTCCTATACTAATTGCTTTTCCTTTAGTGGCCAAAGACTTCCACGAGACAAAATCTATGATCACTTTTCCATGCTCATCTTTCTTGGCCTCTCAGAAACCTTTGCCATCACTGATTCTAGTATCTTTTTAAATCACTCTCCTCTTTGGAACCTCTCACTGCTCTGTCTCCTGTAAGAGGCTGCCTCCTCCTTCCCCATATCCTATTGGTAAATGGTGGGATAAGCTCAGTCTTAGTGCTGGGTCCCTGCTCTTCTCCATCCCTGCCCTCTCCTCTGACCCATCACCCCCTCCCATGGCTTTAAATACGACACGATCAGGACTCTTAAATTCATACCTGATGCCCAGACGCCCCTGCCAGACTTCTCCAACTGGACATATCATAGACATCTTAATCTGGATACATCTAGATGATGCATGGTTTTTCCATGACAAACCCACTTTCCCCATAGTTTTCTTATTTCAGTATGTCACTATACCTTCAGCTCTCAAGCCTCAAACCTAAGATGATCTCAAGATTCTTTCCTTTCCATTGCCTCTCCATTTCCAGTCTCTTGGTATATCCTCACAGCCTTACCTCTGAGGAGATCCGGAATCCATCCGCTCTCTGGTCAGAGTCACTATTATTTCCCCTCCAGACTATGGCAAGAGCCACCTAATTGGTCTCCCTGCTTCTGGCTTACTACCTCTTTTTTGAGAGCTCTTCTAAGACCCTAGTCAATGTACAGTTGAGTATCTTTTAGTAACAGGGTTACTAAGAAATGTATCATTAGGCAATTCTGTTGTGTGAACATCATAGAGACTGTTTATGCAGATCAAGAGGGATAAGATGTCCCCAGGCAATATAATCTTCTGGGACCAGCATTACTGACCAAAATGTCATCATGTGATACATGCCTGTATTCACTTCCCTGCTTTGAATACTCCCATGGCTTCTGCTGCCACTTAGCATGAGCTCCAAGTGCTCTGCCCTGGCTTACAAAGCTTCACAAACTCTGATCTGTGCTAACCTTCTGGACCACCCCTCTCCCCAGCGCCTTGTCTCCACCCATTGGCCCTTATTTTATTCTTTGAACATATAAGGTTGCTCCCATGTTAGGGCCATACTTAGACATTAGCTTTCTCTTTGGATCCTCCTGATAATTCAAAGATTTTCACTCACACCACCCTATGAAAACAGCCCCATCCCACCTGCTCTCTAACACTACTGACTTTCTTACAGTTTTTGTGACTGCCTAAAATTATCTTGTTTATTTATTACACTAGAATATGTTTGTTCTCCTCCCTCCCCACTAGGATGCAAGCTCCCTGAAGGTTGAAACTAGCTTATATTTAAGAAATCTTAGTTGAAAAGTGATGTCTCGTATCCTGGTGAAGAGCAGCAGGCCTGAATCAGATCCTCTCTGGTGGCAGTAGCGTATCAGTTCTCCTCCTAGCCCGGTGCCTCACTAGGAAAATGTGAAGAACGGTAGTGTGTACCTCCTAGGGTTGGTGTGAGGATGAAATGAGCTCGCATATGTAGACTTGGCTCGCTTCCTGGATATAATAAAATGTTGCAGAATTTGTAATTATGGCTGTTGGTTGACATTACTACTTCTACAACTGTTGCTGTCGCTTGACCTAGTTTTACTTTTTGGGGGAGGGTGGTGGTCCTGGGGATTGATCCCAGCACCTTCACATTGAGCTATATCCCCAGCCCTTTAAAGAATTTTTTGGAGACAAGATCTCACCGCATCACTCAGTCTGGGCTCCCACTTGCACTTCTCCTGTCTTAACCTCCCAGAGTGTTGGGATTACAGCTGTGTGTCACCATGCCCAGCCCTGGTTTCACTTTTAAAATTCTCAGGTGGTAGAGAAGACAGGGCCACCATTCCACCCCTAACACGAACCATGCTTATCTTATACGTCATGTGCACAAAATGATTCTTTAAAGGGTCGAGGATAAAGCTCAGTGTGAAGGCCCTGGGCTCAGTTCTCAGTACCACCACACAAAAAAAGTGAGTGTTATTGAAATCATCACAAGTACCCTATAAGGTAGATAGTATCGCTAGCCATTTTTACTCAGGTGAGTAAACTGAGGTACAGAGAACTTAAGTGACCTGTTCAAGATTGTCCATGGCCACAGACGCAGGTTGATAGTAGACTCCACTCCTGCTCTGGCCTCGTCTCTGAATTCACTCATGACTGTTGGCACAGTGTGATGGAGGCCTGGGCTGTGTGTTCAGGGAAGTCCTGCTGGACTCTTCCCTGCACAGGCCTGGCCTGTACCTACGGCAGGTGCTGTAGGGGTGTGTAGGGAGAGCTGTTTTCTCCTGACGACTCTACTTTAGAGCTAAGCCACCTGTGCTGCGCCTCTCCTATTATCCAGCAACTCTCTCCAAATTGCAGAAGTAGAGCTAAAACCTTGGGGTGGATCTGGAACACAGGAAAGTGGGCCACAATTCATTACTTCTGAAACTGACGCTTTCACATAGCGCCTGCTGGTCTCTGTCCACGGATACGCATCTTCACAGGGCCCTGTCTGTAACTTTGCTTCTGTCTGTCTGTTTTTCTTTTCTTTCTCTTCTCTTCTTTCTCCTGTCCTTTCCTTTTCCCTTTCTCTTTTTCCTCCCTCCCTTCCTTCCTTCTTTTGATTTTTTGGAAACAGAGTTTCACTGTGTAGTTCAGGCTGGCCTTGAACTCACTATGTAGCCCAGGCTGGCCTTGAACTTGCAGTCATCCTTCTCCCTCAGCCTCTTGAGTGCTGGGATCACAGGCATGCACCAACACGCTTGGATTGTATTTTTTTCCTGCTTTCACATTTGTTATGGCTTGTATCTAGATG
This sequence comes from Heterocephalus glaber, assembly GCF_000247695.1. The sequence goes on from NW_004624774.1 coordinate 6,120,798, forward strand.
TTCTCCCGAAGACTCATGCACTCATAAGTAGGCTTTTCAGAGCTGGCTAGATCTAGGGTGTGTAGTACTGGGATTAAGGACGTATGATACTAGGTATGGAATCAGCATTGTTTTGGGTGTGGCTGAATATATTTACTGAGGACAGAAACTCCACCCTGGGTGTGGGTGGCACTACCCAAAAGGTTTGTAGCCTGTTTGTGATAAAAGGGAAAGGCAGGGTCGCTTCTGCTACTGTTGCTGCCTTGATGCCTTCTGCCTGCAATACCATAAACTGTTTCTCCTCTGTGATGTCCCTCTGCCAAGCCACCCTGCCTTGAAGCCAGCTGACTATGGAGTAAAACCTCTACAAACTGTGCGATGAAATAAACCTTTCCTCCTTTAATTTGTGGGTATTGGGTATTGTGTCTCAGCAATGAGAAAACTAACTAAGACAATGTGATTATAAAGGACCCCCACTGGTTCCATCAACTGTGTCCACAGGCCCTTGGTACCTTAAGGCTCTGTGGCCATTCATGGTGCCACCTTTTCTGTTTGCTGATTTACCTACTTCTTTTCTCTTATTCTTCTAAACAAACTCAATAAGGACCCTCCACCTCTCAAGGGTGACTTCTGCATAGAAAAGAGGCTCCTCGGCATCTCATAGCCTCTAAAATCAATTAGAAGGCCTTTTGTTCAGTGAGAAACTGTTTCAGCACCACAGAAAGTACTCAGGCATCACTGTCCTAGAATGCACAGCTTTGGGGAGTTGGGGAAATTCAGTGCATGATACTCATGGCTCTGGTCCTTTGGGCTTCTGTCATGTCTCCCCACTGTTCTTAATAACAATCATGCTCTCTGTGTCCTCACAATGTGTCAGGGACTGTGTGAGAGCCCTGTGTCCATGACTTCATTCCACCTTTCCCTGGGGGAAGACATTGCATCCTATGGCAAGGGAGCCAGGGAATTGTACCTGGCCAGCCAGCTCCAGGGCTGTGGTCATGTTCAATTTCATGTCTTCCTCCTGTGGGCTGGAACCAATCCTGCTGACCAACACATTATTGAGAACCTGAGATAATAATCTTGCTGTGTAAGCCACCCAGTGTGTGGTCCTTTGCTACAGCAGCCCTGCTAAGTGAACACACCTTCTTTCATCAGTCTGCCTTTTTATCACAGGTGTTCTGGGAAGCTCTACTCTATGATAGGCACTTTGTTAAGTTAGAGCTACAGTGGAAGAGCATTCCAGGTAGAAAAAGAGACAGTGCAAAGGCACTGAGTCAGGAAGGGGCTGGTGGGAGTGCAATAAGCAGGTCAAGGTGACCAGACTGCAGGGAGCTGATTCACAGGGACATTAGAAAGGAGTTTAGATTTCAGCCCTCTTTTATTTTTAAGGTTGGCACTCATCACACTTGACCAGTTTCTTTGCCAGCCCCCAATACTCATGCATCAAAGAGAAAAGCATGATCCAGAGTAGCTGAGTGCTGCTGCCATCAGCACCCCATTGTTTCCGGCATCTCAAACTGCAAACATAACCCGTGTTACTACTGCCAGAAGGAGTTGGAAAAAATAGGAAATAGAGAGATGAGGGAGAAAACAAATCATCCCCTCCAACCCCTGCTGAGTACGCAGAGCGAGGGACATATGGAAATTAATATATGCAGCTCTGATAACACGGTTTTCCTCAGCATTCTGATTAAACGTCAATGGTTATTAAATACCCTCCTCCTCAGAGCTCATCCCCGAAAGCCAATGTTGCTTTCCATTTTGAACCCTGACGAACTGTCTCAATTCTGCGAGTACCTCGGCTGAACTGTGGTCGACTGGAGCCTGGCGTTGGAGGAGGATGGAGAAAATCAATACGAGATGTCAGGCGAGAGGTCAGATTGAACTTGTTTTCCCAGCTGGCAGGAACTGGGGCTGCCGCCTGCTGCAGCTGAACAAAGGGAGATGCATACTGAAGATGCGCACTTTGGACAAGTCAGGAAAACACGTTTCGCTGGCTTCTTAATTAGATTAGCAGGCTTGCAATTTGGAGCTCTGTGGTATTGGGCTGGGGTGCTGGGAGGTGGGCCTGGTAGAGGCCTGCAGGCCACTAGCTCGCTCCCCAACCTCCTAGCACAGTTCCAAGGGCCCTGCTTCTCCAGAGCTGGAGGGAGAAGCGGGCTCCCAGGTCCATAGTGCAGGCTTCCTGTTTCTGTGTGTGCAGCTGGCTCTTCCCTTAGACCTCAGCTTAGCAGTCACCTCACTCCCAGCGGGATCCAAACAGACCCCCAGTGCTTCATTCCTTCCCAGGACAGCACCCCCACCAGTTTCTATTCCCACACGCCATTTATGTCACCCCTTAGGCACACACTTATTTGAGTCAATATTTATTGACCACTTATTTATGTGCCAGGCTTTGGCAATATGATGTGAGCAAAACTGATTCAATTTCTATTTTCAGACAGCTTCTAGAGAACGATGTTCAGCAACTAACACTGTATCCATGTGCGATGAGAGCCAACTTCCAACATCACTTCCAACACACTTTCAAACACATCCTTATCCTTCCCCCTCCTTTGGATTTCCATAGCCACCATTCTGTCCTAGGTTATGGATTTCCCTTGGTTTGAGCCTAAACAAAACATTTCAACTCTCCTACCTTTCTTCACGTGACTGTGTTAATTTTTCATAAAACACAAATTCTGTTAAGTCTTTTCTTCAACTAAATGATATCAAATCACTCTCCACGTACTGGGAACTGTGCTTCTCAAATTTGCGCACACATTGTACCCTTGGAGGTCAGAGAGGGAAGAGGATGTTGGGATGCACCAGCATGTACAGGGAGCCACAGGATAAATGCTGCGTCTTGTGAGGGCATCAATTTGACTTGAAACTTGGGGGTGGGATAGATTATTAAACTGAACATAGACATTTTACGAGGGTGATATGCAAAATTTACATGAAATTTTTGGTAGAAAAAAGAGACTTCAAAGAAAATCTGCATGGTCAGCACCTCTCCTTGGATCCCTGGTCTCTTCTAGGCCCGTGCTGTTTGCCTTGCTGACAGGCCAGGCCCCACAAAATGCAGCAGAGACTAGGTTGTCTGTGTGTCCTTCTTCCATGGCAGCAGGGCCCGGACCCTGGAGAGCTGTGCTTGGTAGAAAAGTTTCAGAAGAATAGCTACCATAGAAGCCAGCCTGTGGGTGTAAAGTAGGCACTCCGGGAATGACTGAATGACGTGACGCGAGAGTATGAACTTTTGACTCCTATTTTCAAGGACCAACTTGATATAAACCATTACCCTTATCTGACCTCATTAACTTGATAGTCCCCTTTCCCCGAAATCTGACACATGTTATCATCTAACTTTTTCAGAATTTTGCTCACTCTGTGCCCACTGCCCTACCTAATCAAATCCTTTTTGTACTTCTACACTTAGCTGTTCAGCATCTGCCATCCCTGGAGGTTTGTCTCAAATGTCCCCACCTTCCTCTGAACATCCTAACCCCTAATTGGCTTTACTATCCATCTGGTATTAAAATATGCACTGTACTTGGATGTTGTCCTTGAAATGTTTCCTGGGTACATCTTGCCTCCCTAGCCACATTTCAAATTCTTGAAGTATAGGAGATAAGCCTTACTTTTGTGTCATATCACCTGTAGTTATTTAGAGTAATAAACATATCATGGGTACTAGATAGAATATCATGCTGAATTTAGGTTTAGTCAGTGGTCCTCAACTGGGAGCAATTTTTTCTTCCCAGGGGATATTTCATAATGTCTGGAGACATTTTTGGCTGTCACAACTGGTGTCTGAGGGGTAAAGCTAGGGATGGTGCTAAGTATCTCCTGTTGCCTAGAACAGCCCCTCTCCCAAATTTTGTGGGCCAAGTTTCAATATTATAGTGTTCCCCTAATTCATTTGTCTCTTTATGCTAGCTAGAATTCAACCTCCATGCTTTTGCCATCTGTCTACTTTCTCTGAAAACTGACTTTGATCACAGTACTCCCCTGGTTACTTTAGTTCACTGAGACTGACCAAAAAAAATTCCACTCTTTTGGGTAACAACAACAGCAACAACACCACCAAAACGACAAGAGCAAGAACAAGATTTTTAGGACCAGCTCAGATATTCCTCCTGAGTATCAACTTCTCCCAGACATTGCCTGGAAATCAGCCATAATCAATCACCCAGCACTTCCACAAACATATTGTTTTGCTGTTTTAAAATACATGGGATTGAACCCAGGAGCTCACACCTGCTAAGCAATCACTCTACCACTGAGCTACCTCAGCCCTTTTTCTTTTGAGGCAAGGGCTGGCTAAGGTGCCCAGGTTGGCCTTGAACTTATGATCCTCCTGCCTTCACCCTTCCAAGTAGCTGAGATTCCAGACATGCACCACTGCACTTGGGTCCACAAACAGCATATTACCATTCATGCTCATTGCCTTTGCACAGGCTGATCCTTCTGCATCGAGTGCTTTCTCTTGTAAGTTATGAGTGTATACTGCTCAAAGATTGATTACAGCACATTGTCAGTATTTGTTGAGCATCTGTCCTGGTAAGTTGCTGGGGGAGCCACAGTGAATGAGGCCCTCCAGTAGAATCTATGATGACAGAATATTCCCTATTTGCCTTAATGTGGTAGCCACCAGCTACACACGGCTTTTAGGCATTTGAAGTGTACCTGCTATAAAATATATGTCAAGTTTTAAAGACTTACTGTGAAACAAAAGGACTGTAAGATACTTCATTAACAACATTTTAAACATTTATCTCATCTAAGCCCCACCACAAATCCATGAGATGGCTGTTACTGTTATCTCCCCCAACCTTCTTTTTTTTTGCTGTATCCACCGTTCATTCTTTTTAATATTTAAAAAAAATTTTGAGCCAGGATCTTGCTAAATTGCTTAATTTCTCAGATTAAGCTTGAACTTGCAATCCTCCTACCTCAGCCTCCCTCAGTGCGGGGATTCAGGCGTGTGCCACCATGCCTGTCATCTTCCCCATTGTATATATGAGACGACATGCTCAGAGAGGTTAAGGAAAGGAGGACAAAAGCAGCTTAAAGGAAACAAGGTTGTGACGGTCTGAGTGACTTGAATTCACACTCTGCAGAGACTATAGCACGCATGCTAGCCGCTCCATGCAAAACCTCTGCCAGAAAATGGGCAAAGAGAAGTTACTGAAAGGAACACCAGACAGCTGTCCATCTCCTCATTGCACATACATGTATGCAGAGAACCATCAGATCACTCGCATCACACAAGTCTTTAAGTTGAAACTGGAGACCATGGGAAAAAAAGTCTTCCGTCCTGACTCTATAGCAAACTGTTGAGGCAACGAAAAACGGAGCAGAAGGTGATGGTGGGACACACACAGCTCTTGTCTTTCCTCAACATGAAGCAGCCACATGCCACTTAGCTCAAATCCCTCGTGGATTGCCACAGCTTTCCAGACACCTCTACCCTTGGGAGCAGTTTCTTTGCTAGATGTGCTCCCTGCCAGCTCCAGGCCCATCTTGTCTGCCAAATACTTGGTGCCAGCAGCTCTGTCACTTACATCTGGTCTTAGCCTTTTGCTCCCACACTGTCTGCTCCCAAGGGGTTGGAGCTGCTTTGCTGTCAGTGGCCTGAGAACCCCAGGATCACCTGAGGGCCTGTGTATCTAGCTGCACCTTACTCTCATTCCCCCTCTGTAGCTTTTCTTTGCTGCCCACTTGGACCACTGGGGCTTTTAAGATTATGGTTCCTATAGCCTCAACTTCTCTAAAAGGGGCCCTAGCCCCTTCTCAGAGGCCTATTCTCAGCCTCCCACATGGTCCAGCAAGTCTTATTAACTCTCTTGCCAAGATCTGCCCAGAACTCTGCTGCCTAGAAAGTCTGTATCACCTCCACGTGCAGGCTGCCCTTGAACAATCTCTTCTCTGGTTCCCGGGGCTGCTCCTTAGGGTCATGCTTCCTCAGCAGCAAGAGTGGTCTTAAAGCAGATCTGGATTACATCACAGTGTTATTTTGTGGGCAGGGGTCACCTCTACATCTGCATGTTTGGAATGGAACATGAGGTTTCATTTCTACTGAAACACTAAAAGTGGAGCTGACTCCCGAGTTGGGTCAACACTTGTGATTTTTTTACTCTCCGTTTGTCAAATGAGATCAAAACCTCCCAATGCCACCCACCTCCCCAAAGTCAGAGGCCAGTGCCCCCTCCCACACCCTTGGCTGCTACTCACATTTGGTGTGCCTGTCACACAGGGCCGACGCCCGCATGTCGCACAGCCGGATTGTCCCTTTGCTGCTGCTGTACACAAAGGTGTTGCAGTGGTGGGGGTGGAACTCCGCCGCTGTGATCACCTCAGTGAGTTCCTCCATGTTGGCTGGCTTGATGTCCACGATATCTGGCACGGACGAGTCAAGGAGGGACCCAGAAGGACGTGGAAACTTGGGGGATTAGCAACAGCACCATCTCCTAAGAGTGCAACATGGTAGCATTTGCCATGCATGTAGTGGATCCTTATTGGAACTCTTAGCAAAAAAGCAAGTGGTACTGGTTTCAGGCAGATGAGGCTCAGGACTTTAAGAAAATGGACCAATATTACCCAGTAGTCAGAGGTAGCATTAGAATTCAGGTCTCCTGATTCTTTATTACTGTTTTATCCTCCACAACTTGCAGAAGGCATCCATTCATGACCTAAGATACGTCTTCATGCAACCATTCTTAAATGTGCCAAGTCACAAAGACTTTTGTTTCCCACTTTGTAACAGTCATTATGGAAGTAGCCTCATTCCAACCAAAAAATTCAACTTATTTGAATCCATACCCAAACTCCTGGATAAATGATATTTACAAAAGACTGCAAATCTTCTTCCATGAAATCCTTGGAACTTTGTTTAATAATGTTGGTAATAATAATAATAGCTGATACCATCTATTGAACACAATATAGACCATTAACTGTGTATATGAAACCATGCACTTTGTCTCACTTAATCCTTAAAACAACTGTAAGTAACACTTTTTAATATCCATTTTTCAGGGGTGGAACTCTGAGTGTATAAACTAACTTGCCTCAAGACACATGGCTAGTGAGTAACACTACAATCTCATTCCACATGCCAAATCTGTGCTGTTCCACAATTACACAAAATTGCTCTCATTTAAGAACTAGGCCTTCTTGTTTCCATAAACTGAGATTTGCTTTAATCTCGGGTGAGAGTTCAACTATCTGGAAGAAGTCAACCATACATGGTGGAAGAGATTTAGGTTTCCATAAAACACTCTTAGATTTATTATCTGTTTTTTCCCCCTCTCTCAACATTTTCCTCTCTGATCAAGACTTATTATACCTCTATTTAAAAACCATATACTTGTATATTGGAATGGCACATTTGGCCTTTTTTTTTTTATGAAAGCAATTCAGTGGAAACAAATACCTCCTGCACAGTGTTTGGTATGAGTGAGGAAACAGGTTTCTACTGATTCTTTTCATTTCTACCAAAACCTTGGGAGGCAGCTGGCTGAGACAGAGGTTCTGTCTGAAATGCTGCAACTTCCTATAAAGGATCAGACCTTGTGATATCGATGCTGCTACACAGTAAAGCTGGCCAAAATGATTTCCATTTTTCCCAGACTTCAACATGTGTGTGTGATACCTTTATGATTTTTGCTCTACCTATGTAGTAATTTTTACCCAACATTTTTCTTCAGATTATCTTTAAATAGGATGACTTTTCTTAAGCAATGTTCATTAAAACCAGGAGTTTAATGCTATATGTAAAATAAATGTATAACAATTGGGATGAAAATGTCCTGCAAGACTGTAGCACATTTTGGAAAACAAGGCACTGAATCAAGAAGCAATGATTTGATGCAGACAATCTAGGGATGGATAAAAACCATCTTCTGTTTTCAGTAAGCAAGTAACCCAGGCTTCTCCTTAAAGTGTAGACAGGGGTAAGCAAATGTGCTGATATTTTGAATCCTACTAGGATAAACCAAGTAGTCATCTACTGTCACATATCACCTATGCTCCTGTTAGAGCTTTTCCAACATGTAATTTGTTGCTTCAGTGGCTTTGTCTTTGGCTGTGCCTCCTTCTCCCCCTTCAATTATCTCGCACATATCCTGTTAGATTCTTTCGAAAATTAGCTTGAGACTGACCTAACATTACATTTTGGTATAATTTCCCCCACCCAACTCAGACGCAAATATCACTTGGGTCTCTGGGGCATATGAATCCCTGAATTCACAAAATACTACATTTTAACTCAATTTCTGCCAGAGTTAAAAATATCATCGCAGTTGGTACACACTCCGGGGACCATAAGCTTGTGCTGCTCACGGGGAGACTGCAGGTGGCACCTCTGGTGTCCCCTCTGGTGTCCCCTCTGGTTGTCTGACCCAGGCCACGGACTCTGCGGCCACGACATGGAGAGGGGTGATCAGAGGTCCATGTTCAGCTGTTGTCAGATTTCATCACCCTCCAAAAAGAGCCTTGACACATTATGGTGCCAGTGAGTATGTTTCTCTATTCCCAAAATAGGGGCAGAAAATCTGGTGTCAGCTTTCTCAATCTCTACCAGTATAGCTCTAAACATGAGCTGAATGGGAAGGGCTCTTGATGCAGTGGAGGGAGGTGCTACAGCCACAGTTATTTTTTTCCCGTCTAAAAATAAAGCCCCGAAGTCAGGATGTGTGGAAACACAGTGCCTAAGCATATCTATGACCATCCTCCACCAGCGAGGACACCTTCACAGGGTCTGCCTGTTGAATCTGCTTTGGGCCATTGCTCCTGGATCTGTTCTCTCTCCCCTCAGCCTTGACCTCCACACCTGCCTTTCCATCCACCCTTCATCCCTAAGTCATCAGTTTCTTTCTCCTCCAGGTCTGAGCCTCCCTTTTGACTTCATTGCTTGTCAGGGTCGACTCTACAGGACTTGGGTATAAAGTATGACTCTAACCTTCTTTATAATAAGCTGTAATCCCAGCTACTTAGGAGTTTGAGGCAGGAGGCCAGTCTGGGCAACTTAGTGAGATCCTGTCTCAGAAATAAAAATAAAGAGCTGAGGATGCAGCTCAGAGCTTCCTGGGATCAGTGCCCAGCATGGAATGGGGGCGGGGTGGGATGAGGACAACAACAACAACCCTGCTGATAAAGGTAAGGTGGAAGATCAAAACAACAAGCAACAGATACTGGCCAAATGTTGGGCCTGCCCTGTGCTAAGTACTGTGCATGTGCTGTCACACTTGCCCCTCACCTCAGCCTTAAGAAGTCATGCTATGAACAATCCCATTTGACTGATAAGGAAACTGACTAAGATAAATCACTCAAGGCCATATGATTCATAGAGGGTCGAGCTGGGATTTGGACCTGAGCTTGTGCAACTCCAGTGTCCAGGTTCTTGGCCACAAGGCCAGACTCCCTGTGCCGAGGACGGTCCTCGCCACGCCTGAGTGTGGTCATCTGGCTCTCCCGAGTACAATACTAATCCAGAGAGCAGCTCATTCCCTTCTGCTTTGGGCTTTGTCCTCATTCACCTGTTCCTTTGGTGAGCGCATTTTCTAGAACCAGAACATTTATCTACTATGATATAATAGATTTTTGGACCAGAAGTTGGGACAAAAACTTGACAAGGGATTCTTGGCTTTAGAAATATACTTGCAATAGTCTAGTTGCTAAAAATTCAGTGGCTTATGGGGAAGAATGGAGGAAACTTCACATTGTCTCCTCTAGAAATCTCCTGCATCCCTTAAGCCCTCACACTGTTCTGAAGGAAGGTGCGTATTTCCAGCATTTTTGCCCTTTGTGTTGGGAAGGAAGGAGAAGAGATGAGCAGTGCATGGGCCCCTGGATTACCTGGGAAATTGAATGATACATTTTGACAGCCAATTTTCTCCTCTTTATCCATAGAGCTCTCTGTCCAAATTATTTCCTTGTTTTCCCAAAGAATTAAGTGGCAAATGCAAAACATAGCGTTAGATTCACAGCTAACATACAACATTGGCAGCCAACAGATTGCTAGTAAATTAACCCTGGGGCTTGACAGATCTGTTCTTTGTGACCCCAACTGCTTGTGGCATTCCTTATTAATGCTAAACCCAGGCAAATTACCTCTGCTAACAAAAGGGGTTAATGTGGCTCTCTGGTGGGACTCTGGAGGCAGCTCTGAGGACAGGAGGGGGCACAGCCAGCCTGGAAGCTGAGCTCTAGGCTTGGAAGGCAGAAGGCAGAAGGTGAGGGCACTGCTGTGCCAGGCAGTAGCCTAAGGCATCATTTAAAATAATAATTGAAGACACCGGGAGGTCACCTCTTTAGGGATCGGTTTCAAACAAATAAGAAACCAGGGCCATAAATTACATCAGCAGTGGGAAGAGGGCCAGGATAGTTAGGGGGTGTGAAGCCATTCAAAAGTCATTTCCTTAATCTAAGATTGGAAAATCCAAGCTTTATAAAAAAAAACTACTGCGATATTAGAAAAGAAAAAGATTGACAACACTCTAAATCTAAATCTAAATATAAGGAAGTGATTATATGAATTTTAATCTAACTCATTGTTGTTTTGGTAGTGATATTTCCAAGCCAGTGAAAAAACCACCATATGCAAAATTCTAAGTCTGTTATAATCATAATAAGACTTAAATTTATACTCTGAAAATAATTATCTGAAAGACAAGACACTGAAATGTTAGCCTTACCAGGATGGGTTTATGAATAAGTGTTTTTCCTTTTATTTTCAACTGTCAGTAGCTTTTCTGCATTGTCTTTTAATGAAATTGTAGCATCTTAAGATGGAAAAAAACTTAAGACAGCTGTTATGCTTACTGTACATGTTAAGTGAGGAAAGTTAGGTACAAAATGTATGCGTCAGTCTGACTATAGCCTCATTTAAAAAACCCATATTAAAAAATCACAGAGTAAGACAGATAGGAAGGAAATATAGCTATATCTTGTAGGATGATTAGATCCTAAAGTCAGCATGTTAAGCTATGCTTTAGCAAATGGGCTTTACTCATTCAGTTATTCTTTCATGTACTATATAAATATTCCCAAAGATCTGCAGCCTGCCAGTTTTCAGGGGATACAGAAGTGACCAGGCTGACTGAAAAACCCCTGGCCTATCGAGTCTCTATTTTAGGGGAAGAATGGTCAACAAACCAGGTAAAAAGTATAATACATAGTATATTAGATAATGATAAACACTAAGCAGGAAAAAAGGAAGCAGGAGAGAGAAAGCATATGTCTGTGTCATAAACTGAATAGAAGAAATGTTCCTGAGTAAACCAAGTATTTTTGAATTTTTTGGTTTTCTTCTACTTCTTTCTTTTTTCTTAATATGTTTGAATTACCTAGCCTTAAGTTAAATTGTGATGCAAATATACTGTATATACAGTAAAACCGGACATTTTATTTCATTTTTCCAAAATCTTTACAATGAATACACACTATTAAACAATAAAATAATGAAAAAGCAATAGTATCCTTGTCTTAGAATCATCCATGAGAGTTGAGGGACCAGGAACTTCATCTTTATGGGCAAAGTTCAAGATAATACGGTTATGATTGTAACAAAATGGGGCTGGGAGTCAGTTTTGACTCCATCTCTATTTTGGTGAAAGAATTTGGGAAAGTCATTTTCTTTGAGTTTTAATTTTTTTTGGCTTCTAAATGAATAGAATCCTATTAAAAGACTAAGAATTTTGATTATCCAAAAGATAATAGAGAAAAAATATTAAATGATTTTTCTTTTGGGCTGAATCTCTTTTTCTGAAGAAAGTACATGTTTCTCTAAGGACAGTGCTTATATACATTGATTTGCTTTGTTGGCTTTGAAGGCTGCTGATTTCACATGCTTCTGTCTCATCACTGCTGATTTTGCTGATTCTGACAAGCTTTTCCCTGAGTCTGAAGCCAGTGAAGGATGAGAGAGCCAAGGAGAGTGCCTTTCTGCAGGGCTGACTATTATAAAGCTTGCCAAAACTGTAGGGCAGAACCTACATTTACCTGGGAAAGGTCACCCACATGCAAAAGCAACTGAGGCTTCTCACACCTGACTTTAAGTCTGCCAATAATTTGAAAGAGAAGGTGGAAAAATAGTTCTATCTTAGCCATGAACTTTGAGCATATTGGGTTGAGTTCCCTTTTGGTGACATGACTTACTTTGAAGTCTTTTCTTTTTTTTCCAAGGTCTGAATTTAATCTTTGGATATTAAACAATGATTACAAAGCACTCAGATTTTATAAGCTGAAAGGATGTGTGGCTTGAGGCACTGGAGATCTTAAAGAGGACCTTATGGAATATTATCCTCTTAAGAGCTTAAAAAAAGCCAATGTGCAAACATTCATGGAGTGTTTGCCAACTGCTAGGCTCAACGTGAGGGCTGACAGAGACACATGATGCTATATTAAATATGTAGTGAGCTTCAAAAGACTTGGGGCTGAAACACCCTTTAAGACTGAGGGGATGCTTGAAAGGCCCATAACCATAAACCCTTTCCTACCTGTAAAGCAAAAAGCCTGAAATTCTACTGTTAGAAAATTTTTACTTCAAAGGCCTATTCAAAGGTATACATTTCATCAGGAATCATTCTGGCCATTCTTCCATGACTTGTTCATCCACAACTCCTTGAATGCATCTCTATAAGAATGCACCTCTGCAAGAACACTTACCACATATTATATTCGACTAATTTGTAACAGTATAATATAGATTTTACTAAAATTCATAGTAAGACAGCCCTATATTTTAATTATGTGACCAGTGATATAGACCTGAATGATTTTGAACCTGTCAAGTTATGTACAAAAAGAGAAAGACAATGATAGGAGATAGTATATGTAACACAACCTGGCACTTGATACAGGCTCAAAAATTGTTAGATTCATCTTTTTTTGTATGGTTACATAATTGTCTTTTGTTCCGATACTCACTTTGATGGCCTTATGCGATGCGAACTTGGTTAGGCTCAGATACTTTCCTTGGAATTCCCTGTCTACTATGTTTCAGGTTAGGTGGGGTACAAAGAAAGATATTCTCTCTAAAGAGAGGAAAAAAAGTGAACATTTTGCAGCATATATACACACTTCCTAGTTATTCAACCAAATGTTCAACTAGGTACTGCCATAAAGGGTTTTATTAAAGGCTCTAAACAATGAACTCTAAGTGAATCAAAAGGGAAGTTACTCTGGGTGGGTATGACTTCATTGTTTGGGAGGCATTAAATAGGCTCATGCCTTCCTTGAGGGCTTCTCAGTGTGCAAGTTGCTCTTCCTTCCCCCTGAATCTTCCTTTCTGACTGCCACTTATGGAAAAGCTTCAGCTCACGACTCTGGGGCCCCAGCTTGCATGTGGTTTCCTCTTCCTGACTCCTGTGCTGTAGACTTTGGACTTGCTTAGTCATCCACATAAGTGCAAAGTGCAATAAGTCAATCATGCTTCCTCTCTCCTTCTCTTCCTCTTGTTCCCTTTCTCTGCATACACATACCTCTCTGATTCTGCTTTTCTGGCTGAATTCTAATTGACCCATCTCCTCCCTCAAGATTACAATGCCAAGATATCAGGAATGTACTTTTACTCTCCATGGCATCTATAGCTCATGTAGTAAATTTTCAGCAAATGTTTGTGGCTTCTACTTTAATTCATTTTTGTGACTTAGCAGCCTTCTCTAGGCAATTTTTAAATACAAAAGACCCACAGTAGGTTAAAAGACCAAGTTGTCAGGCTTGTACAGTGGGAATTACTTATCCTATGGTTTTCATTGGAGAGAAAGATAGCCAAGCAACATGCTAGTAAGAAAAATGGGATGGAGAAATGCTTCACATACTAATAGTTACCAGTTATTAAACCTTCATTCTGTGCTAGGTGTTCCGCTTAGTACTTTAAACATTACCTCATTTAATCCTTGCAAGAACCTTATAAGATTTATTATCACCTCTATTAACTGATGTAGAAATTGAGGTTAGAGAAATAAATATGTTGTCAAGGTTACACAGATTTTATGAAAAGAAGCTAGATTCAGATCCAGTGAACCTGACTCTAAAGTCTGAAGTCTCACCACTACTAAGCTGTACTGCTCTGAGGAAGATTAAGAAACCCAAGAAAAAAAATCTGCATAAATTCTTACCCTCTCAACATGAAAACATGAAGCCCAAAGGGAGGAGGAATCACAACCCCCTGAGACTGGCCTCCAACATTAAGGATTAGCATCCACACAAGGCACCCAGCTTGGGAAAACCTGCCCTATTCCTTTTAATATGGGAAAGACAGGGCTGCCTTAGCATACATAGGCTAGTATACCAAGTGTGTCATTAGAGGAAATGTTCTTATTTTACACTAAATGCCCAGTCTGCATCTGATTTGTACATTTGATCCCTTGGCAGAATGAAATCCACTGAAGCAATAAGGAGAGAAATTGGTACAGCTCCTCCCACACCCTGCTTGACAGAATCCCTTTGGATTAAAAAGCAGCTGTCCATGGTACTAGAAGCACTAGAGGCTGGAAACCAAGAGTTGAGTATATGATCCCTTGATAACTTCAAGTGGGCCTCAGCTCAGTAGACAACTGAAATTGCTACACAAGACCAAAGTTAAAGATGAAGTATTCTGGATCCCAGTTGGTTGCTTCAGAAAACCCCTCTGACTCAGGCCCAGAAATTGAACTTTCACAAAGCATGGCTTCCACCAATCTTCCCAGCTTTGCTTACACCGTACTCCTCCTCCTTCTCTGGGTCCCATGATAGTGGCTTTCTGTGGGTTCCTCTAATATGCTGTGTTCCTTCTGGGCACAGGACATTTGGACATACTGGACAAATCTCACCACACCTCTCTTCCAAGTCAACTCATATTCGTTCTCTTTCATAATTCAACAGTCAGCTCTTCAGCAAAGCCTTTTTTATCTTCTAGTCTAAAAATGCATCACAGAACTATACTTCCTTCCTTTACAGAATTTATTTCAGCTTATAACTGCATGGTCATCAGTGTGACTGTTTGATGAATATCATTCTGAAAGCAGGACATTTATTTCGTTTCACTTTTGTATCCTCAGGCTTAGTGTAGTGCCTGGTACAAAATAGATGCTCAATGTATAGTTGTTGGGGGCTGTGCCTATACTTTTTAACTTGATATGAATCTATTTAATAAGGGCCTCTGATGGACTAGGTGAGAAACCAAGTCAACTCATCCTTAGACCTAAGAAAAAGAGATCCTGAGTAAATCACAGTTTTCATGAAGAAGTAGAATTTTAAGAGCAATATCTATTTATTGAAAAATAGGGCGTCCTCTTGCCCAAGAAATTTACTAGTCCAGAAATGGGTTATTGTGAACCTGATGCATTAAGACCAAAGTTCATCCACTTTGAGCCAGGACCTGGGTGAAAGGAGAGATTCATGACCAGAAGCCATAAGATTTAGGAATGCCTGCTCTGATCTAGTTCTAAACACAATGTGCTGGACTTCAGAAATGCTGAAAATATCAAATAACTAGGGCATTAAAAAAGCAACATCTTGCAAAGAGTATCCAATTGTAGAGCAAAAGGAAGAGTTTAGAATTGGGAAGATGGCCAGATAATGAATTCAACAGGATGGAATCCTCCATTCTAACATTTGGCTTTTCTAGTTTTGTCCTTTTAGTAATAATCATGTTTGTATTAGACCCTGTTTACTGATCATTTACTTAATAAGGTTCTGTCCAGGCATGTGTGCACACATATATGTTTGTGTAACTATCAGAACCATTTTTGATAGAATTTCTCCCTAAAGATAATGAAATAGAGAAATAGGGACTTGGATAAAATAAACAGGCAGAAAGGGGTAAAGCTAGGAAAGAACTCTATGGTCACTGGATTCCAAGGCCTGAGTTTTCAGCCATAATCCAATATTACACTAAATGCCATGCCTGGAAGTCATGACTTTTTTCTAACTATATCTCCAAATTACTTGTCTTGCTATTGAATGAATACTTTACATTTACTTACATTGACTTACTTTGTAATTTTTTTTTGAGACAGAGTCTTGCTATGTAGTTTAGGCTGGCCTTGAACTCACAGTGATCCTCCTGCCTCAGCCTCCTGAGTGCTGGGATTACAGGCATGTGCCACCTCACCTGGCTTAACTTTGTAATTTATATTGATTTTACAGTTACAGTATCTATGGACTCATAGCATTGATAGTTGTGTTTGCTAACACTCATTATTAGAAAAATATAATTATGAAAACAAAAATGTTCACACATTGCTTAGAAGCTTCTTGTCTCCCACTCCAGTGGTCCTATACCATGCTTTAGATAACTTACATTATTTGATTCCAAGTCATATTTCTTCTGTACCCACAGTGGATAAGATGTACAAGAGAAATAGTTGCTAAACAGCTTATGATTTAAGACATGCCTGGTGGTTGATATTTTTCTGAGGCTGTTTTGAAAAATGGCCACCTCCTACCCCAGGGTGGCTGCACTTCAGGGATGAGAAGCAAAAGGGTCTCCATTTGTACAGTTTTAGTGCTCAGGGCAGTCTGGTTGAGAACTATATAGCTATCAGTTATCATCACCCTCATGATGACAATGATTATTTTACATATGGCTGCTTTAAGGGTGAATGGTATGGTCTCATTTGTATGCCAGCATCTGGCAGGCTGCCACACATCTGCAGAATATAGCCTAAACTGCACTATTAATATATCCCCTTTGCATTTTCCCCAAGGGATCTGTCTCCCAAAATGCCTAAAGAAACTTCCCTCCTCCTTGAAGGCCTGGAGGCGAAATTCAGAAAACATGCTACCTAGTCTGGGAAAGCAGAAACTCAGAGTGACAGGCAGCTGAGCTGGAGCAGATTTCTGGTTCTTGGAATAGATGTAAAGAGGGAAAGGAAATCACCACCCACACTCATTCTATTAGCAGCTGCACTGCCTGGCAAAATCTTTGGGCAGGTTTTCCCAGGCCCAGACAGTATGTCACATCTGTTCTGTGATCAACAAAAGATGCCAGCCATAGTCCTGATGGTCAGTTCTCAGTGTCTCCAAAGATATGCTGTGACTGCTTGTACCTGATTAAAAATACCTTCCCTCAAAGGTCTTTGGGACTATTGTGCATTGTCTGCAGTGGAAACTAGGTAGCTGGGTACTAAAATCTGGACCTTTTCTTGGGCACAGAGAAAAGATTTCCCAGCCTATCTTGCAGTTAGAGATGACTGAGTTCTAGCCAATGGAATGCAGGATATTTTGGGACCTGGCTCCCAGAATCCTTTCATGTGTGGTCCTCTATGACCTCCCCTTTTTGCTGTCCTGCTATAGACACTTGGTGACACTGGGGGCTTACAAGAGGGAGGAGGCCTAGGCTCTAAATTATTGATGCTTGTTTGTGAACAACAATATTGGACTTTACAGGAGAAATAATCTTTTAAAGAGTTTGATCTACTATGGAATCTACTTTATATCAGAATATTCAGAGCTTTAGTATAACTTATGGAGTTAAATTTCCAGGTTGGTTTCATAATCAACTGTCTATGGGATATCTTCATTCTGATGATATTTGAAATATTACTCCTTCAAACCCAACATATGCAACCAACTTTCTATATGCTGGATGTTCCACATGATGGAATACAGTGATGTATCACTGTCTCAAAGAATTTACATTCTAATATGGGGAAACTAAAAATATACAAATAAAAATGATTTCAAATAGTGACAAATACTATAAAGATAACAGAATAAAGAGTTCCTGATGGCTAGTTGGGAGTGAGTGGGAGAAAGTGCCTCTGTGGAGATGACACTAGATGTAGGCCTGAATAATGACATGTACCCAGCCTTGTGAAGTCAGGGTGCAGGGTATTCCAGGAAGAGGGAGCAGCAAATACAAAGGACGGAAGAAGAAGGTTTAAGCAGGAACAGAAAAGTGACTACAGTAGTTGACTAAAGCAGAGTGAATTAGAGAAAAGTGATATGATAGGGAACCAGAGAGGGAGTCAGGGCCCAGATGGTGTGAAATCACATAGACCAGGATAAGTAACTTGGATTTAATTTAGCAGGAGGCTATTAGAGTGTTTTTTGCAGGAAAGAATGGTATATGATGATACGTTGAGAGATTTACTCTGAGTGATATGTGGGGGATCTATTGTATGGGAGAGCAAGAAAGGAGACCACGCAGGTGAGAGGTATCAGTGGTTAATAGTGGCAGGGTTGGCAGGAGCAGGGATGGAGAGATCTGAGTTGACTTGAGATATATTTTAAAGCAAGCATTGACAGGGCTCATGGATAGATTGAGATGGGGTGGAGGACGCTGGTGAGTGAAAGAGAAGAGTCACTATTGACTCGTAGGCAGTTGCTCAGCTGCTTGAGTGGTAAAGGTGTGGACTTGTGAATGACAGTGAAGAATTAAGCTTCTGAAGGGACCGAGCACATGATAAATCCTCAGTACGTGCAGGGTCAATACGAGGGGATGAGGAGACTGCCATGGACAGGAATTTTCTTGACTTCTCTAATTTTTAGTTAAATGGGACATAATAATACTTACATTACAAGTTGTTATGTCAAATATACACTTGAGAGGTAGAAATAGCACAAAACGGAGATATAATGAGAACTTGGAGACTGAAGTTCTTTTGGATGTGGATGCTGGTCACAGGAATGTTTTGTCTGTGAAATTTCATCAAGCTCTATAATTATGGTATGTACACTTTCCTGTGATATCACATCATATATTTCAGTAGAGGGGCCAAAATGAGACACTGTGCTTAGTTACTAAGGCAGTGCTTGGAACTCCATAAGTGGCAGTCCCTGTTATTTTCACTATTATAACACAACAAATACCATCTCGTGTACCTGAGGTCCATGTTGTACACCCAGACCATTTACAAACCCTTTAGCAGAGGCAGGACACAAAACTAGACTCTAGGGTCTTACCTTATTGTTGGTAAAGTCACATTAAAATTAGTTCATGATTCATAAATGCCATTGCATGAAATTATTGCTCTAGAATCCAAATCCAGAACTAGTCCTGGGTCACTATTTTCCTAACTTTATTAGGATGATGGAGTCTCATAGACGCCAATGCATTTTAAAAGGGACAAGTTTTCTACAGGTAGTAGGTGTTGTAGTTGTAAACATTTTTCCTATGTTCCCAGGGCCTGCTCATACCTGGAATATTCTTGATTTATGCCAGTGGATTATTGGCTGCAGGGAAAGGATACTAAAACTTTGATTGGTTATTTCAAAGTTCCATAGGTTAATTCTCAGGTCATCAGCAGACATGTAAGTTTCATAGTCGCTGTTGACTGATATGGAGTTGATGTGATATGTGTGTGCGTTGGCGAATACTCTTCGAGGGGTGGCCTCCACCATCAGGTCCATGGGTCTCAGGACGGGCACCTGGAATGCAGGAGAAACAAATCACTCAGAACCAAAGCTCTTTCCTAGGGAGAGAGTGTGCATGTTTACATCTGTTATTACCACATGCAAAAACACTGCCACAGTAAAGAAGCTCGGAGTCAGAGAAACCACATGCTGTTCCTGTACCCCAGGGCTCCCTTTGGCTTTAGTCCTCTCCTAAAAGTATCACCATCACCTGGCACTGATTGGAAATTTCATTCCTGATAAGTTCAAAACTTTTTTCCAGGAGCATCTTGGGGGAATTTGGATTCCATTGCGTGGATACTGCCTTCCAGGGCTATGGTCTCATTTTTAAAAACATGAAATGTGTTTTAAAAAGAAAATTTGGGAAAAATTTTAGAAATATTTCATTCAACTTTAATCCCAATTTATCCCTCTTGTCTTTTCATCTCATGGCTTTAGAAGGCTAGACTCCCCCCTGGCTTTGTCTTCCGTCTTTCAGGATATTTTGGAAAAATGTCACTACCCCAGACTCTAGTAGCCCAGGTCAGCTCTAATATATAGGGTGCTCATAACACCCTGGTTGACCTGAGAAAAATCAGTTTACACCAGTTGTCTGGAAGTTCCTACCAGGTAGTGTCGACTTTCCATTGAAAACTGTCCCAGGTTTTTTTTTTTTTTTTTGAACCAGGGATTGAACTCAGGACCTTGCACTTGTGAGGCAGGTGTGGTGCCACTGAATTAAATCCCCAGCCCAACTGTCCCAGTTTGGACAATAAATTATATGGTCTCCCAAGGTATATGTTTGTTGGATGGCTGAGTAAGAGCAAACACTAGTGTTTTGTTCTTGGCAGGTCAGAGACTCAAGGAATGAAATAATTTCCACATATGAATCTCTCTCAGGAAAATATGACAAAGACACAGAACTCTCTTGCCTCTTTGAATTCTGGCTAAATTGGCTCCTAAGAAAATGAGTGAGGAAAACAAACAAACAAAACCATACAACACAGGTGCAGTCCTTTAATAGAAACAAGAAAATAACCAAAAGCTATTTTTTCTCCAAGCAAATCATCACTTGTAACTGAGCCCTGGCTGATTTGATACCAGGTGGTAGATTAAGACTTCAGCTTTTGGATTGGCTTCAACCCAGGTGGAGAAGGGAAGCAGCTGAAAACAAAGACTGAATATTGTGAAGTGCAGTTGCCTCAACAATACAACCTTGCAGAAAACAGAATTCTCCCTGCTCAGTCTTGAGGGAGTTCAGCTCATATTTGAGTTTCTAAATTAAATGAATGATTCAGGGCAGCAGAGCTCAGACAGATATGATGCTAGGTCTCTTGGAAACCAGAGACACCCTGTGTGTAGACACAGAAAAAGTCAGGGGTCCACCAAATGCCTGAAAAGGGAAGGAAGGGAAAGTGTACGTACTTGCACCCCCAGCCATGGATAATGATTCTGGACCCGTAACCCTGGGATGCCAGGGCCTGGACACCTGGGCTCTGAGTAGATTTGTCACCAGCCAAGAAGCTTGGAGATTAGGGCAACCAACCTGCTCCTGCTGAGCTCTGCTGACACTACTTGAAATGCAGCAGTTACTTGCTGTGCCCTCATGATTGTGAAGGGTGGTTGTGGGGATCTGTTGAGATGGTTTGCCCTCTGCTTACTGTTCACCCTCCTCTCTCAGTAACATTTGCTCAGCATTGGACAAAGTTCCTGAGGACCCAACTGGTAAGCACGTGATACAGGGCCTGTCCTCACATACATGGTCGGGTCAGGGAGACGGACACGAAATAAACCATCTCCTAATAAAATGGGGTAAATGGAAAAAACAGAAACAAAGTCTTTGTAAATAGGGAAGGGTGGAGGGGGTGAAGGCAGGCCTAGGAATGGGGAAAAAATAAGAACCAAGATGCATTATGTGAAGGTACAATTCCCAACGAGAAATGTAATTGTGTTGTATACCTACAATGTACCAATGAAAGAATTTAACAAAAAAAAAAAATAGATAAAATGGAGTAAATGACCAAAAGAGAGAATATAATTTCCAGGAAGGTTTAAATTCAGTGAGAAGGTCTAGAGGGGCTTTCTTGAGAGGTAAGAATGGATGAAGATGAGTAGGGCCAAATGGGGAAGGAAAAATGTTCCATGCAGGAAAATGGCACGTGCATGGCCCCCTGATGGGGGTGAGCAAGACAAGAGGGGGAGGCCCATGGGTTAGTGGAGTTGACACAAAGAAGGTAATGGAAACTATCATGGGAGTGAGGTGTCAGGGTAGACGGGAGGCAAGCTGCAGGAAAGAGTTGTGGCGTTATCCCCCAAACGGGAGGAAATAAAAGGATCTGCAGTGACCTCGACATGATCCAGGGCAGGTTTGGATCAGTTCAGTCCAGAGGGAGACTGGAGAACAAGTGAGAGGATAATGTGAAAGCTGAAGGAGAAGGTGTATGCTGTGGAACACCAATTAAGGGATGGCTGGGGCAAGCCTTTGTAATGGGTAAAGAAGTGATTTTAGTCCTGAAATGTTTATTGGGCATTTATGCTGCATCAGGCATTCTTCTCATGTACTCTCAGATAATACTTCAATCAGCTCTCTGAAACAGGGCCCAGCACAAAGTCCTATTACATAGAAAAAACTCAGGTGCAGAGAGGCTGAGTCACTGACCCACGTTACCCAGCTAAGAAAGGTACAGACAGGATTTGATCTCAGGACCCACCTGAATGCAAAGCTAGCAAAGTTCTCTCTGTTGCTCCACACACAGTGTCATACAGGCTATGAGGGGATAAATTCTCCGTAAGTGACATGAATAAATTGCTAGGGAAATTTACAGACTAAATGGGATTATTTCTAGTATTAATGATAGTAGTGGTCACAGTGGTGCTGTGACTAAGAAACCTCAATTAGGTGCTGAAGTTCTTATAGTGTTTGAACAGGGCATCTGCTCTGTGTGCTTTCAAAAATACGTGCCATGCTTCCAGTTTGTCACAAAGGAGCTCCCTGCCTGGAACTTTTGAGTGCTACCTGCTCCCACCAGACCCCTGCAGACTCCAGAGCTCAGAGCAGGCTTCCAGGGCCACAGAGGAAATAAAATCTGTAAGGCTCCCCTGCCCCCCAAATTTTTCCCTGGGCCGCTTGCAGGACTGCACAGTGTCTGCAGAGCTTTCCCGTGGCTGTGCTGATGTGGACTGGAGCATGACAGCGAGGATCAAGAGGCATTACCAAGTGGGACCTGCCAGCCCACAGCTTCAGCTTAATGTGACGGGCCTGCCTGCTAATTCAGGCTGACATATTCCATGATGTACCGCATCGCGGGGAAGGGCTTCATGCAGGTGCCTGGGGATGGAGCCACTAATGCTTTGCCCAGATAAGGCTCTGTGCATGCGTGCGTGCGTGTGTGTGTTTGTGTTTGTGTGTGTGTGTGTGTCAGGGTGGGGGGTGGGATGCATGTCTCTCAAGGCATTCCAACTTCATTCCTGTGTCCAGGTCAAGGCTTGTTTGCTACCCTGTGATTTCCCTCACAAGAAGAAAAAGGGAAGTTTGGTGGTTCTAGAAGGATAAGAGGGACAAATCAGGAAACCACGTTGGGACTGTGTTTCCCACTGCTCTGGCTACATCCTGCTTTTGGGGCTAGAAAGGGAGAGGGCTGTGCCACTATTCCCAAGTGAGGAGTGAGTGAGGCCCCCCACCTGCTCCCCTGGCCTGCCCAGCCCTGAGGCTTGATGAGACCCAGCCTCCCAGGAGCCAACCTCACAGAGAGGCTTTGTCTGCCTGACTTAGCAGAGACAGGCAGGGATGTATTCAGAGAAAGGGGTTGGGGAGCTGGGGTCTGAGGCCAGGCTATCTACTTTCTGAGCGAGTGCGCTTAGCCAGTGTTGGACATGGAGATATGAAACTGACATTTTTGCAAGTCAAAAATGGCCAAATGCCAGTAATTTCATATGGCTCAGCCCAATACTTTGGAAAGATGCTGTGCTGCATGCATGTGGCACTGAATCAGGGAACATCCGGCGTGGACAGGCCTTAGAGCCTCTGCTGAGGCACCGTCACGGTCACCATCTGTGTGTGTCTGGGCAAACACAGTGGGAGGCTTTCGTGTCTGGACCTCACTGCTTCATTAGTCTTAGTAATACTCCAGGTGATCAAAACTTACAGCAATTGTTTAAATAAAAAATGCACCACATTAAAAGACACATTGTCATTAGCCTCCCTCAAAATCCTCCCACTCGTTTTGAACACTTTTCCCATCATTCTTGGTGATGTGTCTTTCAGTGTAACATGTTACAAATTTGAATATTCGCCACATCTGCTTGGATTTTTGTTAATATTTTGCCTAAAGAACTATTTCTATGCCAAGGAAAGCTTGAAAGCAAGCAACCTGGAACACTTCTTGAAATACACAGATGAGGACACTGAGACCCTAATGGAGAAGTCTCCTGTCACCTGCAGGTGTGGCAAGTGCAGCCCAGGTTTCTGCCTCCCATCCTAGGCATCTTCTGTCCCTCTCACTGTCAGTCTACGCCGTTCTATGCTTGTCTTTGCCAAATAATAAAGCCAGAGCCAGACAACATCCATGATCAGGCTAGGATGTTTTAGTTAAATCTTCTGCCCCACCAGCAGTGGCAGAGGAGGCTGTGCCCACCTGGACAGAGTGAGCCACGTGAGCAGGTGCTGTGCTGTTCTTAGAGGATGCAGTGGGCTCTGTGCTGCTAGAACAGGGTGGGTGGGCCTCCCTAGGCCACTCCAGCTCATACTCCCATGCTGATTCCTCGGAACAAACCCCCGTGGGCTGGGTCTTGCCTGGATACCCCATCAGATTACAGTAGTCACTGTGTGACACCTGAGCCCAGAGAGTAGCCCGCAGCTAACCCAAAGGAGGCCTTCAGAGAGAGAGAGAGAGAGAGAGCTCTTCCCAGAAAGTCGCATGCCTTCCCCCCTCACTTCACCCAGGCCTCTGTCGCCAAGTCATTATACAGAGAGGCTTTCTGTGCCACTCACCTCAAGCTGCACACCCTCTACTCTGTCTCTTTACCCAAATGACAGTGAAGAGTGTTTAAAGCCCTGGGGCAACTCACCAACAAGTTATCTCTGTGCATATTATGTTCCTTTCTGCATGGAGTAAGTTGAGGCACAGGAAGGTTAAGTAATTTGCCGTCACAGTGATCTAAGGCAGAACAGGGACTCATGCCTGGCCTTGTGTTCCAGGCCCTGGGGAAACACTCTCAGAGACTTGGGGGAGAGGCAGGGGGCAGACCAGTCAGCAAGGGGGCTGTGCTCTGCCATGTCCACCAGAGCCACCTGGGTCTGCCAGGGAGGCCGAGGCACACCTCAGAAAGGAGAGGATGCTGGGCCATGCATGGCTCAAAGACTGCGGGAGCCCACCAGTCAGAAGTAGGGGTAGGAAGGGAACTGCACTACATTTAAAAGGGCCAGGAATGTGTACGGCTCAAAGGGGGAAAGGGCACAGTGTGCAGCTGTGCGAGGCTGTGCACTTCTGGAAGCAGGGGTAGTGATTTGATTATTCGCTCAACAAACACTTATCCAATTTCTCCTCCCCATCAGACATGTTCTAGGGGCTGGGAACACAACAGTGAGGCCTGCTCCTTTGGTTGTCAGTTCTTATGTGACTATGAACTTGAATTGGGAAAGGGACCAGCAAATGGGGAATGGGCTACGTGATATGAGTGGCCATGAAAGGCCGCTCTGAGGGGTGCCATTTGAGCAGAGACCTGAATGAAGTCCAGCAGGGAGCTCTTGGCTCCTGAGGAAGAGCATTCTGGGCAAGGGGAGCAGCATGTGCAAAGGCACTGAGGTTGGACTTGTTGAGTCTATCGGAGGAGCAGCAAGGAGCTTTTGTGGCTAGAGAGGAGAAAGGGAGAGGAACGGGAGATGTAGGAGCAGTAGTCAGGGTGGATCAAAGATTTCATTGTGAGTGTGAGGAAAGCTGAGGAACGTGCAACTAGCTCCCACACACAGCCATCTACAGATATTGCCTCCTCTTTCTGTCGAGCAATTCCCTCCTCCTCACATTCTCCCTGCTTCCTCTCCATTCCTTCTGCTGGTACCCACCCCTTTTCAGTCTTCCTCCTCCTCCTCCTCCCTTATTATTTTCCCTTATTATTTTCCAGATCATCGCTTACTTTCCAGAACCCATTTACTAACAAAAGGAACGTGGCTGTCATTAGGTTTCTTTGGTGACCATGCCAGAGACTCAGCTGGACCTGAGTGGGGGCTGGCGGGTCACGATGCTGATGCCCTGCTTCAGAGGCACACAAGAAAAAGCAGAGCAGAGCCTGAGGTTCTCCTTTAAAAGACATCTATGAAGATGCACAGCAGGGAAAAGCTAGAGGGGAGGACTCTCTGCACCTTCACGAGCGACTTTTCATAGAGAAAAACAACAGCTGTGTTTACCATGGCAACCTGCAGCACCCCAGCACGGTGACAGATTCAAGGCAACACTCTGAGAGCAGGGATGGCCAGACAGGAGATAAAGAACAGAAAGAAGATGACATTTTGGGGGGAGGGTGGGGGTTGTCGGTAGAAGGAGGAGGAAGGATTTTAGCTTTTTGCTAACCATACACCAGATCGCATTGAGATCAGCAGCGATCCTTTGAACACCTTTGTTGTTAAGTACAATCAACATTATGGAGCCTTTTGCAAAACTGCTTCCAATGTAAGTCCCCAGTAGCTCCATATCCTTGTTAGAGTTCAGCAGATGCCTCCTACCCCCTTCCCAGATAATTGAAATGACTCTGTATTTAGACTCACTGAGTGTGCTGGGGTCGTGCAGTTAGGTGGGTTTCATGTCATCAACTGGGATGCACACATAGGAATGTTTAGACCCTATACTGGCAGCAGACAAAGCCTTCGGCAAACATGTACTCACTACATAGAGTATCTTTAGGAAGCTCAGCGGAGATAGACAGCAACTCCTCACTCCGTTTTGGAAGCAGAAACCAAGGCTGTTAGGTTCAGGAAAGAAGTCAGAGGCATGCTAAAGTGCCGGGTGTCCATCTCATCCTTGGAATAAACCCTCACCCTGGAGTTTGGGATCTCAGGTTTGAGGCCTAGGGTGGAGCCCGGCCTGAGGCTGCTGTTCCATCTCGAGGCACTGAATGGCAAAACTGTCAGAGACTCAAGCTCACTATCACTGGGCTTCCTTCAGGAAACATCTCTCATGCTCCTCCAGCAGGTCTGGAGAGAAAACCAACAGGTGAAGAGCACACAGGCTTCATTTTCAAGGAGGAGTGAGTCATCTTGCAAGGGTGAGAGCCATTGGACCCTCCTTATTCCAAAAGGAATAAATACCCTTTTCAAAGCAGTTTAGTTAGGGGGATGGAGCAGCTGACTTCAGTCAGGGCACCATGTCCTTAGGGGTTGGTGATGATCTCCTAAGGGGTATGTGGAGGTTTAAAGGAAAGCACTCCTCATCCCCCACTTCCATCCTAAATCAGATCATCTCAGGAGATAACCATACCCTGGTCATCTATTTCTCCTTTGCAAAAGAAAGACATAAAGAGAACTTTACACACCCTGAATCTGCAAGACTCAAAACACTCCTGGGAGGGACACTTGGATGATACTTTTAATCAGGGCCCCATAAATGCTTGCACACCAGCTTATTATAATGTACATTTCTAATAAACTTTGACTTTTTCTTTTTAATAATTATTTGTTAGAATTATATGCTTATATTGTTTTGGTAGATTGTGTTCCATTGGTAACCACAGTAAGAGTTAAATCCAGAAGAGAATTTTATACTCTAATAGTCAAATATTTTTAGGGAAAAAAATATCTGTACCTATATTCATTGTAGAAATGATAAAAAGTGCTTTTAGCATATATTTGTGGATAAGTGCAGTAAAAGTACATGCTTTTAACCCATCTCTCTACCCTGAGAATTCTCACCAATGGCACTTGTGGCTACAGCTCTTACTCCAAGATAACTCATGGATTCTGGTCTGTGAAATTAACTGATTGTGTCAGCTTGAGTAAGAAACACCCAGCTACGTTGGATCTCATAGTTCTGAGTGTGACTGAAAGGATTCACTGAAGACAGAAGGGAAATGAAGAAGGAAGGTTCACTTCTGTTTCTTCAAAGGAGCTCCAGGGCGGGGGATTTAGCTCAGTGGTTCTGCTGCCTGGCTCACAAGCTCAAGGTCCCAAGTTTGATCCCTGGTACCAAACCAAACCAAACCAAACCAAACCAAACCAAACCAAACCAAAAAAAAAAGGGGGGCTCCAGTCTTCACCTTCACCTTAGATATCATCCCTGGCTTCTAGCACAAACTCTTCTGTCTTCTAGTGCAGACCCTTCAGCCTCCTGATACAGAATCGGACGGGACACTACACAGTGAGCTCCGACACACAGACAGCCCTTTTGCACTTTTCCACATCTGACTCAGTGGACAGCCATTGTAAGCCAATCTTATAAATTCTTATATATGGGTATATCTCACATTAAATCTGTTTCTCTAGTGAGCACTGATACACAGTCCTGACCTTACTCCCAAAGACTGCCATGAAATATCTCACATTAGGGTTAGGGACAAGTTATGTTTAGAAAGTCTTTGTATTTTATTTTCACATTGAAAACTAGTCAGACTTGCTTCAGCCCCAAAGAGTGTGTTTATATAAAATTAAATGAACACTGGCAGCAAGCTGCACTTTTTTTTTCTAAATAGGAATTGGGTTAGAGATCTTGTTCACATATTTTTTTGATGGGTACTGGTGAATATCCAGTTAAAATGGCACTTAAGATCTATTGGCTGGATTTAAAAAGTGATTAACATTTTTTGTTTTAAATTGCCAATGTCTAAAATACTCCTAAGTCACATTTTCTACAAATTTAATATTATAATGCCAAAACTGAGTTGTCTACTAAAAAATGCCCAGACAGATAAGTAGCTTTTCAAAAGTCTTCTAGGGGTTATACAAACCTAAAATTTGAGGTTGGAATGTGTAACAGGAATTTTGGAGGCATACAAACCTGCACGTGGATCTTGGATGTACCATTTACTGGCCATGTGGCTTGAGCTTGCTACTTAATATTTCTTAATATCGGTGTTCGCTTTCATAATGTTGGGAATTGCAGTTCAGTAGCACTGTGAAAACCTATCAGGCACAGAGCTTTATAACTACCATCTAACAGATACATTTATGGAGAACTAGCTTTGCACTAGGGTAGCACTGAGTATGTCACACACACATTACTGTGTCTTTGTAACAACCTTTGGAGGCAGATACCCGGTGTCATTTCACAGATGTGGATCCTGAAGTGAGAGAGGTCACGAAAATTGGCCAAGGTCATACAATCACTAAGGGATTAGGGAGCTGTCCTTGAACTCTGGCAGTCTAGCTCCAAGCCCCTACAGTAGTTATTCTTAATTTAACTCCCAACGGTCATTCTGAGAGACTGCCTTTTTGGACTTTTTCTATTGGCTATGAGTTTTATAACTTCCCTTGCATCCACCCAGGGAATCCAGTCATGATTACAGAATTTAGCATTGCTCAGGAAAAGTAGTTAGCAGAATGACTTGTCACTGGGAAGCAATTAACTTCACTGAAGGAAAAAAGAAGCTGAAAAATTCTTCTGATTAGGAGTTTTCCAAATAGCTTCTGTCCTCATTGTCATGAAAACCTTGAACAATATGGACGCTCATCCAATTATCAAATCAACCTGGGGGGCAGAGTCTGGCATTATGTGTACCCATTATTAAAGGGTAATTCAGTGTAACAAACCAAATCGAGTATGTACAAAGACTGTCAAATAAAATAAACCACTAACAAATTAAATTACTCTCCATTTTCAGTGGGAAGAATGCCAGTCATTTTTCATTTAAAAAAATATGCATCTTAATTCTGTTTTTAAAAACATGAAAAGAATTAAAAGCCTCTTGTGCTGTCTATTGTGAGTTTATTTTTTATAGACACATATCTCTGGGTCCTGGGGCATTTTTCCTCAGAGAATTAATGGAGCATTAAGCCTCACTGTGGTCAAAAAACTTGTTTCCTCTATAGATCAATGGTGGACGGAGTTCAAAATGCAATAGTGCTAGGTTGGCTCCTGCTGACAGTGACATCCCAGAGCTGTTGTTTCCAGAATGAGCTGCCACTCAGCAGCACCCTGCCAACCCCCCCAACAAGAAATCCTATCCAAATAGTATAATTTTTAGATTTCCCTGCTCACACCCTTCAACAGCCTCAATATGTCCCTAATTTCTTTCTTTACTGGCGTTGTCATATAAATTGAAATATGCCCCAGAGGAAAAACCCCTTTGGACCAAGTCAAGCTTTGTGCTTCAGGTTATTAAATATCTTAGAATTATATTCTTTCATTTGACAAACATTTATTAAGTGCCAATCACTGCACTAGGTGATACGTGTGCAGAGTGAACAAAACAGTATGCTGAGAAACTTAAAGTCTAACAGCAAAGAGGGACATTAATGTTCCAAGGCAAATATATTGTTTTAAACCATCACTGATGCTATACAGGGATGTATATTATTCCATGAAAGAAAAAAACTGGGGCTCTAATTTAGACTGGAAGAGTCAGATAAGTTGTTTTAAAAGAAGTGAAAAATTACTCCCCCAAACACGGCCATAAGAACTCCAATTTTTAAGTCAGGGGATCTTAATAGGGGGGCAATTGTGCCACTAGGCAATGTCAAGATATATTTGGTTGCTACAACGGAGGGGAAGTTACTGGCATATGTTGTAGAAGCCAAGAATGCTGCTAAATGCCCTGTAATGTAGAGGACCATTTCCCTAGCAACAAAGAATTATCTGGCCTAAAACGTCAACAGTTCCAAAGTTGGGAAATCCAGCTCTTAAGGAAATCCTTCAGAAATAGAATTTGAATCTAGAGCAGACAGAAGAAATCCAGCATCAGCTTCCACAACAGGCAGCAAAAATTCCCAGCTCATAAAGATGTTTTGGATTAAAAATAATTTTTATACATATATGTAGATGTATAACATACATATAATACTCATACATATACACATCTGTCTACACACCCAAGTACTTATATGTGTTTAGCTATATGAAGACTTATTCCCCTATTGCCAGCAGCAGGAATAACATAGAACTTATAAAAGCTGTTTGGCAATTAATGTATGTGTTTTGAACTCAATGGATCAAAGATGGTTTTCATGGCAGACTGCAATTTCACGCTCTCAGTGTCACTGACTGCTTTTTGGCCTATCTAGGGAGAAGAGAGGAAAAGCACCTTTCTGTCAGAAGATAAACTCGCAATTTCGTTACTAGCCCATGCAGAAGCCTGTAATTCTGCCAATTTTGTCTTATTTTTTTCTCCAGACATTTCCATTCTCTGCCAACATCACTATTTCTCAGTGTATTTCCCTGTTTTCCTGTTATTTCTCTTGATATTTCACATTGTGTAATTCCATAAGAAAAAAGGAAATATCCTAAAATATTCTAGTGGAAGAAAATTTCAATGAATAATTACGGCTGTGGAAGAGGTGGGATAGAAAGAAGCAGCGTTTTAATTTATTTTATTGGTTTTGTTAGGATTAGTTACAAAACAATTTTTGTTTTATCTCCGCTATTGATGAAAACATTTGATAATGTACTTTATCCTGTTATTAGGCTAAGTATCACTGAATCTTTGATGACTCCCAGGAATACTAGATTGCACTGTCATTTATTACTGTAGAATATACAGCACCAAGAAGATAAACTTGGTATTAACTTCAAGAATCTTACAGTTGGAAGGTGACTGAGAAGTTCTTTATACTAAAAAGCCTGGATGAATACAAAGATGCATTTCCAAAACTGGAAAACCTGACCTTTCATAGATTTGAACAATGTTACCCATGTATGTAAACTGTATCAGTTCTGCCTTTGGCCAACAGATGGCAGTAGTGATTACCAGTGACGTTGCCATTCAGGAACCAACTGACTTCTGAATGACCTTTTAAGGTTGCATCCTGATTCCCAATTCTGGCTGCACATTAGAATCAAATAAGGCTTCTTATTAAAAACTGATGCCCGGACCCCACCACCGGTCAGTTAGGTCGTAGTGCCTGTGGGGTGGAACTCAGTAGTACTGAAACTCTGCCCTCTCCCAGAAGAGCCAAGGTCAAAAGGGCAACAGGCCAATAAATTTGAGGGTAAAGGAAGAGTTTCCATATGCTGAACACTTAGCAGAGGTTATCTTTTGGAGCATGAGGTTTCATGGGTGTAAATTTTATTTTTTCAGGTCTGTACTGATTGAGGATTTAAATATTTTTAACTATCGCAGTTAAAAGAAGCTACTTTTATACTTTTACATAAACAGATAAAAAAGGAAATTATTTGTGGAAGATAAAAACAACAGGAAAAGAGTTACTATTCGTAATATATAAAGATTCCTAAAAATGTACACAAAGACAACTCAATAAAAATGTGAGCAAAAGATAGAACCAGAAGGGCTGGGGATTTAGCTCAGTGGTTCCGCCGCCTGCCTTACAAGGGCAAGGTACCGAGTTTGCCTGGTACCAAAAAAAAAAATAGAACCAGAAAATTTAGAGAAAGGGGAAAGCAAATGACCAGGACATATGTATACAGAAATATGGCAATCTCATTAATAGTCTGGGAGATGCAAATTAAGTCTTAAAAGACCTTTAATCTTACAAGGTTCATCTGACTAATCTTTTAATCTTCATTTGTAAAGAATTTTCTATATGCCACTGTTCTAAGTTTTACAACTAGCAATTCATTTAAGTTCCTTTCAGTTTGATGAAGCAGGTATTCATATCATCTTGATTTTACAGATGAAGGCAACCTAGACACAAAGCAGCACCCTGTCTTAGCTTAAAGTACACAACTAGTGCTGGCTGGAGCTGAGCTGGGTCTCAGGCATCGGGCCCAAGACAGTCCTTACCCTTAACCACTACACGCTGCTGCCTCTCCACTGAATGGGTAAAAAGTAAAATGAGTGAGAACATCACATCTTGGAGATGGTATGACTAATGCTCTTTTGCTAGCAGGAATACAGATTGCATTAAGATTTTCAAAAGTAGCTACTGAAGTGAAAATAATATCTATATTTTTAAATTTAATTTTTGAAAGAATTATTAGTACATGTTTGCAGTATATAATGTTTACATTCCTCATCTTAATTTTTTTCATCCCTTTTCCCTCCCCCTCCTTCCATGTCTTGACCCCCCTTCTCATTTGAGAAAGATTATATCCTTACTTCCTATTATCAATATTTTATTTTGCTCTTTATTTATACATTGGGCATTTCATATAAAATAAACCATGTAATATTTAAACTCGTGTCTGATTTATTTCACTTAACATTATGGACTCAAGCTATATCCACTTTCCTACAAATAACTCAGGTTTATCTTTCTTTATGGTAGTACTGTATTTGGCATAAATACCAAACATTTAATCCATTCATCTCATGAATTTTCCTTTAATATAAACAATCCTATAAAAATTAGAATGTAACATTAACTGTTTGAGGCCATTTATTGTAGCACTGTTTGTTGCAATTACATTAGTTCAAAAGCTAGAAACAACTTGAATGTCTATCAACAGAGGAAATAATTGAATAAATTATGGAATATCTGTACTTTATAATACCTGCAGTTATTTCAAAGGCATATTGGCCAAGAAAGATGTTTATATTACTGAATAATGTGTATAGTATAAACTCAGTTTCTTAAGAAACAAAATAGAATCATATTCATTCATACACACATGTATGTGTGTGTGTATATATATATATTTGTACATATGTATATATGTAGAGATATGCTGAAAAGTATAGAAACACACCTAACAAACTAGTAACATTAGTTATCTTGGAATGCGGGATCACACTATAGTATTATTTGACTTGCTATGAACACGTACTGTTTTTATAATGTAGGGAAGTCATCATGTCTAATGTTTTTCCAGGGCAGGATTCTTAAAACTCTTCAGTCTGGTCTGTGGTCTCAGCTACTAGGAAGGCTGAGGCAGGAGGATTGCCTGAGCCCATGAGTTTAAGACCAGCCTGGAAGTAACATAGTGAGACTGTACCTAAAAAAAAAATCCTTTAACCTGTACTGGATACTTAGGAAAACGTAAGCAGCAGTAATTAGCCCAACTCTTCATTCCTGTGATCTGCTTTTCTGAAACGTCTACCTGTCAGTTCCTTAGGTAGACAGAAATCAGGCCACCCCCTTCCTGTTTACAATTGTCCTTCAGGTATTTGCGATCATCTCTCAAAGTGCCCCACTTCCCTTCAGTAAATGATACCTGCTACTGTAACACTGCGGTAAAGGTCAGAGCCGGTTGGCCTCTACCGATGCTTTGCTTTACGGCTCAGAGACTAGTTCACAACAGAAGACATGTGCTTTCGGCTTATATAGCTTGAAACACTTACTTTTGTAATAGTCCACATCATATTGTCAACTACAATTCCTGAGTCTTTTTTTGTCAAGTCAAATCTCTCCTACAGCATTGACTGTTGAAGTTGAGTTATAATTTCCTAACCACTCCTCTCTGGGATCTAGCCCTTTCTCTTAAAAATAAAATGCAAATGGGTGGGGGATTTAGCTCAGTGGTTCTGCTGCCTGCCTTGAAAGTGCAAGGTCCCAAGTTCAATCCCCAGTACCGGGTGGGTGGGTGGGGAGCAAGTATAGGGAGTGCTGTATGACTGTGGGATTTGGTGGTCTAAATCTCAAGAATTGTAGGTTCTGGATAATTGGGTTTTCTGCCTGAAAAAGGCCAGTCAGAAGACAGGCAGAGGAGCCAGTGACAGGATTCTGAAGTCTGGCTTGAGTAGGAGATACTTTAAATCTCTGTTCCTCATGTCAGGCTGAATTTGAATGTCATCATCCTGGAAATGAACTTGTTACGTAGAGTAGATGGGGGAGCAGTAACTCCAGAGAGGGAAGTTTGCTAGTTCCAAGGGGAGACAGCAGGAATAGCAAAGATCAGAGGTAGAGGCATGGGGTGAGGAAGAGAAATGGGTATCTGAGAAAAGCAGCAGAAATAGGACTATATAGGGAAAAAGGATGGCATAGTCCTGGAAAGAAGGGGGTATGAGAGAAAAAGGCAGTAAGGGGAAGGAATATTCTACTCTGGGCTCTTTAGATTTCAAGAAACAAGAATCTCTCAAATTTATAAAAAAAAAAACCCTGAAACAAAACCAAAATGATTACTGTAGGATGAAAAAAATACAGATTATCAAGACTGGAATGGAGCACGTGAAATGTCACAGGGACTTTGCAAGCTGTTAGGGACTTAGGGAAGTATTCTTTGTCTCTTTTTCTTTTCTTTCTTCTCTTCCTTTCCCTTCTTTCCACTACTGAAGATTGAACTCAGAGCCTTAGCCTGGAGCCACATACCCAGTTGCACACACACACACACACACACACCCTGCTTTTTGAGACAGGATCTCACCAAGTCACTAAGTTGCCCAGACTGTGCTCGAACTTGCAACCCTCATGCATCAGCCTCCCAGTGTATTAGGATTACAGGCATGCATCACCCAGCCCAGCACCACCTGGTTCCTTGACTGCTTCTGTCTGCATGTCTGGCCATTTCTTTTACCAATGACTTCACTGTGGCCTCCAGTGAGTCACTCCAGCCCTGACAATGTCACATATTCAGCTCAAGTGCTCTGTGCTATCAGAAAGGACAGCAGGAGACAGCAGGGAGGGAAACAAAGGAGGGAGGATGGAAGAGGGAAGAGCCTGGTCCCTCTAACAGGGGGGCTTATCCTTGCTTCTTAGATGTACCACATGCATAATCATCTGCACACTTTGCTGAGGACATCTGCCCTGTCCACCCACTTCTGTCCCTCACCCTTCCCCATGTCTTCCTAGCCCTTCCTGCTCCTCCCTGCCCCTCAGTCCATGCACAGACCTAGTTGAGGGGAGCACAGTCTGACAGTTTTAAGAGTCCTGAAGAAAATGATGAATTCTCCGGCTTCCTTCTTTAATCTGACATGATTCCTCCAGGAATCATTTTCTAACTTGAGTTTCTAGTGCTTTAATTTAGACTTCTAACAGTCTCTCGTTCAAGGAAAGCAAAGCACACTTGGTCACTATTCCCTGGATGGAAATTTTATTTTGCTTGCAATGCTGTTATAATTGCCTTTCAATCTTCTTCAGGCAATGAACCCATTTATTTAACTCTCCCTTACAATATTCCTCTACCTTCCTGCCAATCTTAGAAGTCCTGTGAGCCCTCCTCCTGTAATCTTTTTCCTTTTTTTCCCCAGTGCTGGGGATTGAACCCAGAGCCTCACGCATGCTAGGCAAGTGCTCCACCACTGAACTATAGCCTCACTTTGTCTTTTAAAAACTAGAATGTTAAGCCATGTCAAATGGTCAAACCATAATAAAATAGTCTATTTTGAATGGAATAAAATTAGGTAATTACTTCTTGTGGAACAACGCACTACTTGGGGTGACTAGTGCCTGGTCTAGTTTTCACTAACCTTGTTGCATTGTTCTTCACTAAGACCTTTCTTTTCACCTTTGGTTTGGCCATGTTTCCACACCCTGCAGCAACAGGCACCAGCACTATGCTTTGTCCTTCTGGAACTCTGCACCCCATCTCTGCCCTTCAAGTTTTCAAGGTTGCTTCTCACTCCTTGATCATTTTGGACTTCTTTGCCTTCCAGATTTGTGAAACAGGAGCCTATTGCATGGGGGGAGGATGGCAGGGATGGAGGGTACTTTTGAGGCTGACCCTAGGACTTTAAACTCCATAGATTTTTTTCTTTCTGAAGGGAGGAATATGAATTACTCTCTCCAATAGCCAAAGCAGAGGATCTCCTTTAAAAAACCATGAGAGTCTGAGGCTAACAGAAAGGAAAGGAAGGGAAAACTAATCATACAGAGAGAAAAAGAGGACAAATGTGGAGTTTATTTAAAATCACTGTAGTTGAACATCAAATTACTGTACTTGACTTCTACCTATTTTATAGTCTAGTGAATATTTATTTTGGTTTTAATCTAGAAATAATAATCATGTATTGAGTTGCATCACATATGTATTTAATATGTGAATTCAACCATATGTGCTTTGCATAAAACAGAAAAAAGGAAGAGGGAAACACATTTAAATCATGTTGACTACTGCAACTGCATCCCATTAAAAGGGTAGAGGCCCTCAAATGAGGATGAGACGGGGGTGGGCAGAGAATCCGCTCTTTCTTCAGAAGGCGAGGCGGGTCATGCCACTGAGCATCTGGTGTGCTGAATGAGCTACTACAGTTGAAAGAACTGTACTTTTCATAAATGGATTTCCACATTTTTTCTAGAGCTTTATAAATTTTATATTTAATATACTCATACTACATACTATTTTGTATAGAGTTTATGAAAGCCATGAAGGATTTATGGCTTTTTTCAAAGGTATGTTGCACCAAATCTTACTCACACTTCATGGGATGACTTTGGACCTCACCTGTGTAAAACTGACGTGCTACTAATCCTTTTCTGAATACCTACTGTGCCCCATATGCTTTACATGTCCTACCTCCTTTAAACTTCTCCAAATTTCTTCATGGTCAATATATATATATATATATATATATATATA
>NW_004624774.1:6166457-6207265 GCF_000247695.1 Heterocephalus glaber
AGAAAAACAAAAAAAAAAAAAAAAGGGCAATTTTATTGAGGGAGAGTCAGCTACTGAGAGGCAGGAAGAGCACCTGGAAAGTGAGTTGCCACAGAAGATACATCATGTACAAGCACCCAATGATAAATGTAAACGAATTGTATACCTAAAATGTACCAATAAAAGAAAAAAAAAAAAAAAAAAGAAAAGAAAGTGCATATTAATGTATTAAAGGGTTTCCCAGAAACACTGAAGTGAATAAATTTATTTAAATAGGTTAAAGTAGAGTTTCCTACATTACTTGAGGAAGAAGTCTTTGTGTGTGTGTGTGTGTGTGTGTGTGTGTATACCACTGCTTTTAATATTATTCTGATAAGGAAAAACAAGCCTATCTGGTCACAGGAAAACATTTATGAAAGTGTGACCCACTCCTCTCCATGCAAACAAATACAAATCTAACAGCTTTCAGGTAGACAGTTTCTTTTCTTGTGCCTCAACCATTGTAAGTTATCCAGAAAATTAAATATATTTCCTGTTGAAAAAGTCTTTCACAAAAAACTATCCTTATAAAAGTTTTTCTCTATCTCATTTCTAGTTTTTATGCTCCTAAGAAAAGAAAGTATCTTACCACCTAGGGACATATTTAAAAATCCCTTTTTCTCTGGTAAGAACTGGTATTTAAAATGCTTCCATTAATGCGTCAACTGAAGCTTGGTTTACAGCGTACTAGGATCAAAGTGATCCTGTCCTCTATTGAACTTGATCCCAAATCCATTTATGTTAATTATTTTCTAGAGAAATCTTATTATAATGAACAGAGGCCCTAAAAGTCCTCTCATGATTTCAGATTAATTGTTTGTGTAACCTGGTAGCAAAAAAGGGATATGGGTGCATACTTCTGACCTTTTGTGAAGAAAGCCAAGTTGCAAAACAAACGAAAGTCAGGTCTGGGCTTTGTTCACATGTTCAAGTTTGTTGAGCAGTGTAGGGCTCAGGCCCATATGCCACACACACCTGTGCAAGCACAAGCAAGTTTCAGGGGCTGCAAACTCACACCTCCCCCCAAGCAACAGTGGCTGGGATCTGACGTGGGGACAGTGTCTTTCCAATTATACTCTGGGTTCAGATAATTCCACCTGAATGATGCAGAAAATGGAGGTGGCCCCACCATGAATCATCCATTTATGCCAAGACTGTCTACTTCCTTCTAAAAGTATACAAAGAAGGCTTTAAATGAAAACATAGGAGAAGCACATTAATAACTTGTCTTTTGAGAAAAACTCATCTAGGTCATTATGAATTAGGGTTGAGACAGTGACAGGTGCCTTACTGATAAAGCCTGAAAGAGGCCAGGAGCCTGCCCTGTGCAGCTCAACCTTCCCATGTGCCTGGAATACAGATCACTTAGTGACCAAAGATAATAAAACTCAATGGACCATTGTCTGGAATAATGTCCATCCTCTGACTATGGAATCTCAAATAGTACCACAGGCTCTGGAAGAACACAGATTTTTTTTTTTCTTTCATCTAATGTCTTTTTCTGACACTGGTGGACATGTCAGCATCCTACTACCACTGAATGTCATTTACTAGTTCCCATCATATTTCGGAAGCCATGAACATCTTCCAAAGGGCTTGGGAGCAAGAGACAAAGAGAACTTGATCATAAACCAAGTATAAGATTTGCTTATATTTGCATTCATGTTAGATCAAATTACTACATGGTTAAGTAAATGCAGTATAACAAAGGCACCTCTGAGATGAAAAAAATATTTTCCTGTCAACAGATGTGTTCTGAACCCAATACAACTTAGAAAATCCAGTACAAACACAGGGTCATAAAGCATAGTGAATCACTGGTCCTCATATGTATATAAATACTATTTTG
Source organism: Heterocephalus glaber (assembly GCF_000247695.1). The sequence continues at coordinate 6,168,325 of NW_004624774.1, forward strand.
AACTTTTTAATGTATTCATCAGGCTTTCCTGAAACTCCTGGTCTCCAGGTGAAAGTCAGCATGGTATGGAAGAAAAGAAGGGTGATAATATTTACTGAACATCTACTGATGACAAGACACTATGCTGGATACTTCAAGTTCCTTTATTTTAGCAGCCCGACTTCTGCAAGAACATAGTTATTTCCATGTTTCAGCTGATGGTTGCAATCTGGTCAAAGATCTAACCTTTGTCTGGAGACTCAGAGCACAGTGTTAAGAGTGCAGACTTCAGAGTCAGGCTAAGGCTGATTAAAAAATATGACTCCAGGGCCAGGGATTTAGTTCAGTGGCAAGTGCAAGGTCCTGAGTTTGATTCCTGGTACCAAAAAAAAAAAATAATTCCTCCACTTAGTAGCTGTAGACTGGGGCAAGTTGTTTCAGGTCTTGGAATCAAATGTAAAATGGAGAAAATAACACTATCTACCATGTGGGGCTGCTGTCAAGGTACAATGAGATGTGCTTGCAACTTGCCTACCAGAAGGTCTGGTACATAGTATGTATTTAATAAATGTCTGCAGTATCATTACTGTTATAATATAGCACCCTGGACATGAGGTGGGCTATCTCCAGAGTGTACTGGGAGTGAGAGAGGGAAACAGTTTGAGTTATAGAAGACATTAACAGCTCACAATCAATCACAGCCGGGTCACCACAGGAGATCAATCTAAATCAGGTCATTTACTTAGTGCAAAGGCAATCGGGTTTTGATAATAATGTTGCCCTCAGACTGATCTATAAAGAAACTTGAGGTAGAGAGAAGGGAAGAGAAAAAAGGAATGGCTTAAGAAAATCAGATCAGAACTGCATGGGATACAGTGGAGAAATATGGGCAGATGCCTTGGCCCTCATGCATCAGATGACTTAAGTGTTCCAAGTCTGATGAACATTCAGGTTTGGAAGTCGTGACCTGGTTCCATGTACTCTTCTGGTCTGCTTTATTCCAAGCAAAACAGAAACCCATCTGTGCCCAAGGTGCCAGCAGCTTCTACGGTCTGCTTGGCAAGTTTTTCTCTGGCCTCTGCTTGCTTGTATGCAGTTTAGCTTACACTGAATTTTTCAGATGCACATGTACCAGGCACTCTATCTTAATTCCAGAGGTAGAGTAGCAGCATGGATTGTGAAATTATAACTCAACATGAATAACTCAAGCCCAATAACCACTACTTATTATCCTTGACCTTAGGCAAATTCCTTAACCTCTCTGGCTTCAGGTACCACAGCCCTAAAATGAAGAGCACAGCAATGCCTACACTATAAGTTTATCCTAAAGATTGAATTAGCCAGCCTATGCAGGGTGCTCTTGTAACACAGCAAATCCTTGATAAACGTTAGCTGCTCTTATAGTTTCAACTGAATTAGCTCCTTTGGCTAACGTTGAACACAACTAACACTGTCTCCCCAAACATCAGCCACAAAAATTGGCCAAGAAGCAGAATACAAACATCCACAACCCTCATCCAAAAACACAAAATGTGTCCAAATGCAGAGGCCTGTCTGCAGGCTGGTGCCTGAGGTTCCCATGGAATGTTTTCTGATTCCGTAAGGGAAACCCTATGACACAGACAGATACAATCAGATAATGATGGCAATCAATAATGATAACAGAAATTATTATTTGTTTTCATAAACACAGAGTATGTGCGTCCTACTGAGTTACACACATCACATGCCAGTATTCACTTTCGGGGCAGTCAATCAATGAAAGATCTCAATATCTACCCGCCGAGCCAGGAGGGAAAAAAGGGAGAGGAGGTTGAGAAATTACCCACACCAGAGTGACACATTCACAAAGTTAATCTAATCCAGGGGAGCCATCCGGGTGCCATTGCAAGCCCGTGAATATGGAACAGGCTTGATTGATTTTTCACCGTGGTAGCTAAACATTCCATTGTTATTTGCAACAAATATCAGGAAAGGAAAGATGAAACCATGAAAGCATTGTATTAAGCCCCCAGAGCAGCTATAAATCAAGAGAATGAAGTCTAAAAAAATTAAAACTGGTTAGAGAAAGGCTGTATCTCTGTCCTAAGAGGCTTTGGTTATCAAAGAATAAACCCAAAATTAAAACCTGGGGCAGTGAAAGCTGATTCTGACTCCACCAGTAATTTGCTCGGAAACTGGCCTGGGGTTACCCATCCTCCTGGAGTGAGTGTCACCACGTGGTCACTACAGAGGCAGCAAGGAAACCTAAAGGCTGTGGGCAGAGTGCTTGATTCCTAGTTGTGCCTTTCTGGCAATGTGACCTGGCCCTGGATGAGACCCCTGACTCTCAGAACTCTGTGGTCCCTCTTATAAGCAGGACCACAGCATTAGGGAGGAACACCCCAGCCTGTATGTCCTGCTAGCCTGCAAGTCTCCTCCAGAGCACCCAGTGAGCCCTCAGCATGAAAGCCCCTCTACGCCTCAAGATGCCCCTTGACACCTGTTCCCTGACACCACCCCTCCCTCTCCGTGGTGCCTCTGAACTGCCATGGAAACCTTCTGTGCTGTTTTCAGGACGCATACCCTCATCCAGTGTTTCTCAAAGTATGGTCCAGGCACCACCTGCAGAGTAACCTGTGCGTTTCCTTGTCACAGCTGCCCTTTTATAGATTCCACTCAGATCTTCTAAACCAGAATCCCTAGTGATGAGGCCAGAGAATGCGTTCTGGGAAGCACACTGGGTGGCCATGGGGCACGCTGCAGATTGACAGTCACTGCTTAAATGAATTTCACATGACATCCATGCACAACTCATCTTCTTCTTGCCCCTCTAGGACAGTGTTTCATTAATCTTTGAAAGAGCAACTTTGTAGTACATGGTCAGTCCAGTATCTGTTACACACCAGACACTGAATAGATGGTATTAAAACAGAGTTCTACTACCGTGAGTCGTGCTATCAGCCTCACCATTGTCTAAATTGGGGTCATGCCACAAACAGTCCCTCATAATGTAAAGGATAGGAACTCAAGGGTCAGACAGATCTGTGCTTCATTTACAGATTTACTGCTTACCATCTTCAAGGTCTGAAGTCAGTATTCATTTCTCTGCACCTCTATTTATACATCTCTAAAATGGGCACGATGCCTTAAACCACAGGATTGTGATAAATAAAGGGTTGTAAAATATATATAAAACTGCTCAGCTCCAAGCCTGTTACTGAGAAGGGCTGAATAAATGAAGTTAGCGTCAGCCAGTAATCTGATTAAACATCTGTCTGCAAACAGATCAGGTAGGTAAAGTGGTTCTTTCACTGAATAGATTGCTCTTTGGGGGAAAAAAACTAATGATTTTTAGTCAGCATGCCCAATCTCATGATCTGTTAGCAATAATCTTCAGAAGTGTTCCTTCAGGAGTCATGGCTGGTAAATGCTCATGTCTGTTTGCCATGGTGTCCTAGGCTGGCTAAGGGGTGTTCACATTGCCACCAATAGGATTTGCAAACATCAGGGTTGTTTTAAGAGGAAGAGGTAGTTCTCTAGACTCCAAAGACTGTGTGTCCTGAGGTCAGAGGAGGACAGAGGCAGGAGGCTCTTGTTTGGAAACGATGTCATTTAACTAGTCCTCTAAGAAACATTGTTGCATACCTACCCCATGGCACAAAAGCCTTTGCAGCTTTAACTCCTCACACTCTACTCCTCAAAAATCAAGCTCGTATGTTAAGAAAGCTTTGATAACAAGTTCTGAGAGATACAAATCAATAATGTAATTCATTTGCTCTATGATCATGAATTAACCTTTACCCAGAAAGCAAAAGCTATAGAAAATAAGATTTGGGATCAAATGGACCAGGTTTAAATCCCAGCTCTGCCATTTTGTAGCCATGAGATTTTGGGTAAGCCTCCAGTTCACTCTAAAATTCAGCTTCTGCTTCTGTGTAATACATTCATCTGACAAATAGTTACTGAATGCTCACCATATGCTAGGCACTGTCTAGGTGCTGGCGCTACATTGTCCCTGCTTTCATGGAGCTTCTATTTTGCTGGGGGAGGAGGAGAGGCTGTCAATGAACAAATGGTGTATTAGGCCATAAGAGCTAAGAAAAAAGGCAGGGTTTCGACACAGTGAATGGGAGAGACGTGCCGTTTTCTACCAGGTGCACCAGGCAGGCCTCTCTGATAAGGTGGCAGGTGCCCAAGGACTGACATGAAGAGAGGACAATGGCTTAAGACAACTCCGAGGGAACAGCAGAAGTTATGTGAGAAGGACAATGAGGATGCAATGATATAAAGCAATGAAATCCAGCACCTTGCACACAGTAAACAATCAATAAACAGTGGGTGCTATGGTAATTATTGCAATCATTATTTGTTAGCTGGAAGGGGTATTTATTTGGATAAAATCCATTAGAAAAACTGAACACATTAGATCTTCATTTTTTGGGAAACAGGTTATAACGCATCACAGTTCGGGCACTCACATCTTCAAGACTATATTTATAATAGGTTAAAAATCAAAGTTCATCCTAGTTTATGTTCCAAGGGCACCAGGAGCCAATCAGAGTGAGGAAAATAATGCCTCTAGGTTCATGCCTCAGGGAGTAGGCTAAGTGTGATTTCTCACCACCAGGCTCCCCACTCAGGCTGATGATGTCACTTGAATTCTGGTCCTGTTGCCTAGAAAGGGCTCTGAGGGCCTGTTTCTCTTGGGCATTGGGAGGCTGGGAAAGGAGGGGATGGAGCATCTTGCTGTGTGGAGCTGCAAATGACATCAAGATCTTTGTTCTTCCATGCTGGGGTCAGGGCCTGCAAAGTCAGAGTTTATGAAAGTGTGTGTGTGTTTTGGGGTAGGTGGGGGAGAAGAGAGGGAGAGAGGATCTCCTCTCACCTAGAATAATAATGTCACTAATTACTAAGAAAACCATTTAAGGGCTGGGGATTTAGCTCAGTGGTTTCGCCGCCTGCTGCGCAAGGGCAAGGACCCGAGTTCGATCCCCAGTACCAAAAAAAAAAAAAAAAAAAAAAGAAAACCATTTAAGACAGCCTTAGTTCTTATTTCTTAGTCCTAGTCCCGGAATAATCAATTGAAAGGTACCAGGCAAGTCACTTTCCTTCTCTGAGCTGCTTTGAATCTAAGGGTCCAGGTACCAGCTTCATGGTGTCAAGCTCAGCCCTGCACAATCTTGGGTACTTGACTAATCTCTTGGAGTCTCATCTGCTAAGTGGGTGGCTCAGCAGTGGACTTCAGCCCCTGGGGTGAACAGGGTAGCACATGGCTCATAAATACTAGCACGTGTATTCTCACCTGCCAAATACCTGTGCTGCCCTCCTCATTGTCTGTTTGAAGATGAATTAAGGTAAGAAAACATTTTGTGATGTCAAGGGTGTTTTACAACCAGGAGGCATTATTAAATTATCATGATTATTACTTTGAATGTTACAATAATGAGCCGTGGGTGCAGTTTTCATAAATGCTTCTCACAGGCTCTTTGGGTAACAAGTGATTGGATGAGAAAGGTTATCTTCCACAAAATAAAAATAGCCACGTTCTTGCTTTGAAAAGCTGAACCTCTCATAGCTGAAAGAGGACAGGTTCATTACACTGTGTGGATTAATTAGCTGTCAGGTATTATTAAACGCTCTCACTCTCAAGACCAGCATAGACCTGGATGCCGTGAAAGTGAGGGAGTGGTAAGCCTACTATAGAGAGGGAAAAAGAAAAAAAAAAAAGGACACAATTGCTGGCAATGCAAATTTCAAGAGCAGAGCATGTTAGTAAATTATAGTCTGATTAATATCACATCAACTCATTCTCTGTTTGGAGTCATTGTTCTGAATCTATAGTTTTCGGGGTTGCCTGTTTTTTTTTTTTCTTCTACCACTGCAATCAAAGAGAAAGGAAGGCCGGCCTTTTCACAGTTTGCACAGAAAGAAAGAATGCTGGGGTGTGGATGTTTACATTGAAATACAGGATATTTGAAAGCCCAAGGGAGAGGAGGCAAAATCAGATATGGGTAAAATAATTTTAAGGGAACTACATTACCCAAATTGATACAATACCTGTCACATGGCTGAAAAACAACAGAGAGTCATAAAAGTGTCAATTCCAAGGGGCTTTAGGGATGGTAGCGTCCAGTGACCACAGACTCTCTTGCCTCAACCACACAGTCAAGTGTTGAAAATGCAGATTGCTTTAGACCACCCCAGTGGTGTTGAGCTTCAAAAATAGGCATTTTCCAGTCCTCTGTTTGGCAGCTTACAAACAAAGTTTGGAGAGAAGAAATGTGACTCACTGGCTAGGGTCACACAGCTGGTTAATAAAAAAATGCAAGAATGAGAACTGCGATTTTCTATCTCCCAATACCTCAGGGCCTCCTTCAACATTTGTTATGAAGTCCACTTCATTAGCATCACTGTCTTGCCATAGGGAAGATCTCTGCTCTGCTGGGAACTTAAATAGGCTTTCTCTCCTCTTCATCACAGGCATGAACTCCTTAAGGGGTTATGCATCAATATAGGGAGTCCCATAGGAGGTCATGGACAGTGGGGATCCATAACACCTGTGAAATTCCATCCACATAGCAAACAAGGACAAGATGAAATCTGGGCAGCGGTTCTTGGCATAAACTCCTCCTAATCCACTGGTTTTCCCCCATGATATTGCCCTTGAGGGGCAAAAGATGGTCTTAATTATCTGCTGTATCACCAAAACACTGTTCACTGCTTATATGATATCCACGAGTAGGTTGTAGATTGAACACAACAGTGTAATGAATGTATGGATATAAATGATCAGCAGAGGGTAAGAACAGCCATGATGGTGATGGTGGCAGTAGTGGTGGTGGTAATACTTTAACCACATCAGGGAACTAACATTGAGCACTTTCTGTGAGCCAGACATTACACAGGCTAAGTTCAGGTAAGACACTGGAGGCACAAGGGTTCAAGCGAAGAGCCCACAGTGACCAGCTGGAGAGTAATGGAGCCAAAATTCTAAGCCAGCCCAGATCAACTGGATGTGCCTATCCTTCACTGCTCTGCTCTCAGTCTCCAAAATCTTTGCACACTTAGACTATCAGGGTGGGTGTGTGCCTCTTGTACCCAGTCTAATAGGTATCATCTGTATGGAAGTTAGCTAGGACGGAAAGTGCAGGCTGACTAGAGGAAACAGAGTAGCCAGTGGGGTGTTGGCTCAGAGGGAGTACAATTGAAGAAAAGACTCAGCTCTTTTCAGTACTGGATAAATCCCCAAGCACCAGAGCAGCCAGGCAAGAGTCTGTGTTCAAAAGCATTTGATGAATGAATGAATGAACAAGTGAGCTAATCAGCCATAGAATGAAGATCTAATTCCCATTTATGCTTTTAAACCCAGAGTAAGAGCCGCTTTTCCCCACATATACTTCACTATCTCCCTTTCTCAGTGTTTGGTCTTCAGGAGAGCAGCTGGTGTCTGTAAGCACATGTTTTACACAGTTTTAAAGTCCCTTGGGGCTAGGGCTGGTTCCAGCATGTGTCTATTTTACTGTTCGCAGTGAACACATGTAAAGCTAAATTCATTATCAAGTCTTAAACCACTTTAACCTACATCTAGGGAGGCTTCCCTCAAAAGTTCACTTTTAGAAATCTATTTTCACTACCACTTTCCTGAGGCCTTTCCTGGCCTCCCAGAACCAAATGGAATTTCTTCCTCCTTTTGTGAAACTGCAACTCCCTGACAATCTCTTTACATGCATGCATCTTACTCTGTTTAGGGTTATAATCATCTGAATATTAAGTTAAACAAATCCTCCCTCCTTACCAGGATATGCATTTCTGGAAGGCAGGAAGGACCCACTCAGACTGAGAGCAGAGATCATGTGTTGAGTGTGAGGGCCACTGAGGAAGGGTTTTCCATCCTCCTTGCACTTTAATGGCAGAAGTCCTCGGGCAGGAGGGATTAAGGTCACCATTTGCAGATGGAGGAAATAAAAATAACTTGCATGACTAAAGCTCAACAAGGTTAAGTGACTGTGAGATTCTGCTACGTGGCAGAGTTCAAACCTATGCCCTTGAGATTCTGAAGTTTGTGTTCTGAATCACAAGATCACAATGAAATTTTCCAGGCAGGTAGTCGCCTCCCTGTGCTCTGAGTACAGAAGGTGCTCAAGATGTTTTAGATAATGTGAACCAACAGAGGCTAAGAATATTGTAACGTATGGCAGCGGCCATGTGGCAGGTCTTCGGGGACAAAAGGAAAAGCGTAGATTTGTAGTCATTAGGGCTTGGCATCTTTCCGACTCCTCCATCTGCCACCAGAGACTGGGTTGGGCTGAGTCTCTTCCCAAGTGCCCTCACATGCACGTTATTCTTGTAATCTGCAGCAGCAGCTCGCACACGGCCAGCCTGACCCTGGAGGCCAAGGTCACCCGAAGACTCAGCTCTGCACTTACCCGCAGGGTGGTGATGGTGGCAGGATCCCGGAGCCGGCCCTCCTCATCTTTTAGATTGTAGCCCTCTGGCCTCTTATCACGCTCACTGACTTTCCATAGCTTCACAGTTTTATCTGTGGGGACAAGCAGAGGGAGTCAGAGCTAGAGGGAAATGTGAGAAGGCTCCCGGGGGAAGAGGTTGAGGGAACAGTGGGAAGAACGGCTATAGAAGCTGGCTCGTGGAAAGGGCTACAATGCATAAATCTCGTGTCTTTTGAAGCAGAGCTCAGAGCTCAGAACAAAAGCATCAATGGTGCTAGGACACATAGTTTTTTCCTGACAATGTGCTGTCAACCCTATAGCTTCTACACTAATCTGGGTTATTCAATAAAATATTCAAAAATGGATTGAACATTGAATAATAAGAGTAGCCACAAACACAGAGTTTACTATATGTTAGGACTTCAGAGGAAAAGCTGATGTAATAGTCATAACTCTGGGAAGTAGGTACTATTATTATCTCCATTTTAACATTCTACCTCACTTAAACATGGTCCTTACCATGTCCTGAATGGCCCTTCATAACTTGTTCTCTCCACTCCTTGAGCTTTCTGGTTTCACTGTCCACCTTTCTCCTCCTCACTCACTGTGCTCCTGCCACATGGCTTCCCTACTGCTTCTACCAAGCTCATTCCTGTCCTCAGGGCCTTTGCATCTGTTGTGCCTTCTGCCAGGAAAGCCTCTTATCTTCCGTTTCATATAACTTCCTCCTTTACAAGGGGTGATCAACATGTACAAAATGTGCAATGAATGTTTAAATTTAAAAAAAACTATTATGGTAAGAGACACATTGTCATTAATCCCCCTCAAATTACTCCCGCTCACTTCAAATACACTTATCCCATTGTTCTTGCAACTTTCTGAAGCACTTCTGGAAGTCCTTTTCTGTGTGTTTTTAAAAGGTGTGATCAAAAACACAGTGAATGGTGCTTCCAAGTACCCTACAATGGAAAGGCAGGCTTGTTAAAACATTAAGATGAGTCTCCATCCACCTTATTCGCTGGATCTGTATTAGCCAACTGCAAGCTCTTCCCAAAGTCAAAATGACCATGAAAGATAAACATTTTGAATCGATTAAGCACCTTGAGGCAGACACGACAGTGCACCTAAAGACAGTTATAAAAGAGGACTTCCAGAACTGCTTCCAAAAGTGGCAAGAAGAAATGGATTCAGAAAGCAGGGTAGTATTTGGGGAGGGGGGGGGGGCTTAATGGTAATGTGTCTTTTATGATAATGAATTTTACAAAGTTAAACATTAACTGTATTTTGGTCACACTCAGACTTTGCTTTTTGTACATGTCTCAACCTCACATAAAATCCTCACAAAAATGCTGTCCTCACCACCTTTCTATAATGCTTCATTCTCCTTCTTTGGCATAGTATTTTGTACTAGCTGATAATTGGTTGGTTACTTATTGTCTGTCTTTCACTAGATTATAAATGAATACATATCACTTTCATAAAAAGAAAAATTCAGTGTGTCTCCTCTTTTTATCATAGGTTTAAAGGCAGAACTGAGAGGCTAGGTAAAGCAATGTATTTTACACGACAAATAATTTCAAGGTCTAGATTCACAATTGAATGTTAGTGATATTGTTCATTAAAAATCATTAAGTTGAAAACATTCTAAGCAGAAGGTAAAAACTACACTCAACTATCATGAGACAAGTGCGATTTTTTAAAAAAGATAATTGATGGAGAATTCAATCCAATTCCCCAAGGGTGTGTTGCTTGGAGTCATTCTTGACTTTATTAGCACACCATCTTTTTGGACTCAGTGTCTTGAAGCTTTGTGGATAAAAAAGACTAAGGAGCATGTAGCTGTTACTAAGAGGTATGGATTTTTCTTTCTTCTGGCTGATTCTCTGAGTAGTTTATCATCACTTGTGGTAGCATTAAATAGAATCTTATCATTTATCTTCATTTTCTCTTTTATACAGTAATTCCAATTTTCCCCCATTAATTTTTGCATGTTAACCTATTTGGCTTAGGGGAGATCTTCAACCTCAATGTTAGTATAAAAAAGAAAATCACATAAGATCATGAGAATTTTTCTTATAAAAATCATTTTGAGATACTGTTGGCATATGAAATAGCATCCCAAATGGGAAGATAATATCTTTGTTAATCAAAAAACTATTTAAAAACTCAATTAACAAAACATTATGCTATATAATTAATCTTCATTGCATTTCATTTTCCTTCCCATCCCCCCTCCAAAGTAGTTAATAAGTCTGAATTTTATTGAAATAATCAATAGGCTACATTTCATAAAATAATATAATCTAGCTATAGAAGGTAATCAGACACTTTTCTCTGCCAGAAGTAATTAAGTCAAAACCAGCAGAAATCTCTTTTATTCCAAGTAGTATTGAAACTACAGAGCCCTTGAATGAAACCTGAACAGCAAAATTACAAGAGCAGAAATCGCAACAAAACCATGTGGCTTGGTTCCCAAGAAACTAGGGCTTCAAAAATTAAACAGAACAATAAATAGAGTTATGAGAAAATTAAATTGCTAGGAATCTGGAAAAACAGACAAGTAGAGACCTGATCACATTGAGATGAGATATGCTTAGATAACCATAAGCTTTGGAGTCATCATGTTTTACATTTGTACATTGGGTTTGTATTTGAGGGATTTGGGGTTCATATGCTTTAAAAGTTTCCCCAATTTTTCATAAGATTAACACATGACTCATTGTAAAAACTTGGAAAATGAAGATAAGAGGATCAAATATGTAAGCCATCTATAGTGCATAATCAAAAATTAATCATGGTGAACTTTTTGGTGTGTTTCCTTCTATTCTTTAAAAACAACATGCTTGAGGGGCTAGGGATTTAGCTCAGTGGTTCTGCTGCCTGCCTTGCAAGTGCAAGGTCCTGAGTTCAATCCCTGGTACCAAAAAACAAAACAACAAAAAAAGTGCTTGATCATATTATAGCTATATCTGCAATTTTTAACTTGACCTATGAGCATTTTCCACTCTTAAATACTGGGTATAGGTCAAAAGCAAATCCTTTGCTTCTTGATTCATATTAAAGTGTGTACTCCTCATAGACTCACACATAAGAAGAAATGAATCCACTTCCTCAGTTATTTGCTTGGGAAACGGTGTTTAATTTCTACATAGTAATCGTCTTGTTACGGTAGTCAATTAGCAGCCTTTAATACATGACTGTACTTCAAATTGTTCTCAGCATAGATGACTTTTTTTTGTAGCAAGGGTTTAACAACCCAGAGGATAGATAATTCCGCATATTGAGGGAATGTGGCATGTGGCATGTGGCCTTCCACTCAACCTCCAACATCCTCTCTCAGGACCTATTTCTATCAATTTTTCCCTAAATCAACAAATGGTGTAAGAAGAGTTTGGAGGTAGACAGAGCAGGACCCCCTTTCTTGATCAGTTTTTTAGCAGTGTCCCGATCTCTTGTGTTCCCAGATTAGGCTTTGATTTCGTCAGATGACACACAGCCATCTGCTTTTCAGACCCTAAAATATATGCAGGGATTAATAACCTCTATTCAGTATGCCAAACTCACAGAGAGAGCATGTCGAGTTTCCTGAAATGTATTCCCAGAATAACATCCAATGAATCTTAAGACAGGAAGTCATATTCGAAAAAACACCTGTGTATAATCTACATTAATTGAAGACTATAGATAACGGGTTTCCTATAATTTGGTCATAAAGTTGGTATTTATGAGAATAGCTATTATTTACTGAAGACCTACTCTGTGTGTGCCAGGGACTGCTAAGCATTTAGCAATTGTGGTTTCTAAGTTCTTCAAGACCCTGAAAGGTACAGAAGAAAATTGGGTCTGAGAGAGACTGACATACATGGTTGGCCAACTGTATCTCTGAAAATGTCAAATAGGAAAAATCACCCCCACATACCATTAGTAGACAGAAGAAAGTAAGCTGCATTCTGCTGAGGGAGCCATCTGATTTTATTGATTTTTTCTTCTATTTCTAAACTCTTCAGGTAATCGAATTCAGGTTCATGGCTCTGGAATGTGCTGTAAACATTGTATTCACCCCTACGATGAACTTGATTTTTACTCTGTAGGAAGGGAAAAATTACACAAAAGATTAAGTCATAGAAGCCAATTTCAAACTCACCAATTCATCTTTTTCTCTGAACAGAGTCATTCGGGGTGGGCAAGGGAGGCTGTGTCACAGTGGGATGAGGCCAAAACCAGGATGATCACATGTGCCACCTTAGCTCAGGGGCCTCCAAAGCTTTAGATCGATCGTTCATCTTGTAGGTAAATATTGGTATCTCCAACACACATATGCTTACTTATAAATTAAAACATGGACTTCTGCACTGATAACAAACATCATAACATATGTATAGAAATAGAAGTTAGAATGGGACAAGACTTTAAAATTGATAGAAATAGAAGTTTTAATATTTTCTTTTTGTACCCCAATAAATGCCTCACACAACTTCTGGAGTGAGATAGCCTATGCTGGTGGCCACAGATGCTTATAATCAATCCCTTTCAAAAAGCACAAAGTTGTAGCAATTGCAACTTTTACTTTTACTTTATGGTCATTGGGCTTTAATAACTCACCTGATCCTCACACAAAATTTCTGAGAGGTGGGAGGCAGGACGGGCAAATAGATAAATGAGGATAAAAGATATTGGATGACTTTCCCAAGGTGACACAGTTCATAAAGAACAGATTTGAGCATTGCACCTTCCTTTTTCCCAAGGAGTCTCTCGAAGCAGACAGGAGCACAGAGGTGCCAGCTGCATCTTTAAGAGGAAGAGGAGACTTAACCTCTGGTTTTCCTCTAGCACTGATTATGCAAAGTGCAAACAGCAGGAATTAAATAAATGACGAGAGAATGAAACATAAGGCCAAGGGCCTGCAGAAAGGGTGAAGAGAAAGGAAAATAAAGAGGAAGAGGAGGAAAAAGGAGGTGCTAAAGTGAGAAAAAGAAGGGGGAAAAGGCAGCAAGGATTTATTTACGGTGTGGTGGATCATTCAAAGAACTTTGAGATTTAGACTTTGGAAAGCTGTTTACAAATTCAGATCTGGGTCTTATTAAAGGTTTGTTATAAAAGCTTGATTTTTAATAAAGGGTTTAAGGAAGGTTCCTGCATGAAACAGAACATCCAAAGCCATATCTCAACTTAGCAGTGGGTAGTGACACTGGACCCAGGTGTGAAGAGCTATTAGATCTAAAGCTTTGGTCCCAGCATGGAGGGGTCCACAAGCAGCCTCTTTGGGACTTGCAGAGTTCACCCACAAAAGTTAAAAGCAGGCCTGCTCCAAAATGATGTCATATGGCTTTGCTGGTGAGGTTCAGCTTGTATTTTAATCCCTAAACGCCTCACCAAGCCAAACACTTAACTGCAAGTTCTTTATCTTCATTCACATTTATCTTCCAGTGGACACCACCACCTTACTTTGGAAAATGTATCCCCCATCATTCTACTAACGAGTCGTATTTCTCAAATATTTCTGTAAATTAAAATGGGTGAAACCTATAAATAGCTAACAGAAAATGTGGGGTGGAATATTACTGGCGACATGCTGCCTTGGGTAATTTATGCTAAATAGCTCCTCTGGTTCCTCTTTATCATCACTGTGAACCTAATTGGATTTTTTTTTTTTAAATCAGAGAAGGTTTGAAAATCAGTTTTCAAAGGACTTTAAATGCTGACATACTCGCTACTACTACCCTGTTTACTTGCACCGAGCACCAGTCCACCTTAACAATAAATTTATGAGTGTTGATTTGCTACCATCCAAATCAGACTGTCAAGTGTGTGTAGTATGTGCCAGACCAATTAGCACCAGGCAGCTCCGGAAAAGCAGGAAAAATTCCAGGTCACGAAGAGCTATTAGTTCCTACTTGCCAACCACATTTTCACGTTTCCAGGGCCAATGCAATAGGCTGGGTGCCTGATTTAATGTTGAGCACTTGAATTTATACAGAACCCCGAGGGATTAGGATGCCCTTATAGAAATTAATTGCAAATAATGTGCAATTACCAAATATATCACCTCTAAATGAGGCTTTCCTTTTTTGAGGGGAGGTGTAATGCAAATGGCTTTGAGGCACAAAGCAAGCATCAAATTGCTAGGGAAGTCTCTTGTGAAGCCTTCCTCTTCCACTGGGCCTCCCTCTAGCTTCCCAAGTGCCCAGTGAATCTCAGAGGCAGGCAGTGGCAGATGGGAGAGTTACTAGAACACAGACTAGCCTGCTGGAAGCTCCAAGACCATGCCAGGGGAGGACAAGTAAATCAAACTGGGCCATAATTTCATTCTGACAAAACAGAAGCAGACACCAAAAAACTCAATTTATATGAAAAAGAGAAACAATTCCTAGTGGAACCCAAGTCTCAGGAAGAAATGGGCTTTTTGAGATGCACTAGAAGTTCAATCTCATGCTCAGAAATCATGCTGCATATAGCACTCAGCACCAGGGACATTCTTGTCTCCTATGCTAACGTGTCTGCCGTGTGCTTCCGCCGAGATGTCACTTTGTAGGACACCACTCCTGTTGGAAGGATGAGCTATCATTTTCTTCTCTTCTGACTCAAGTTGTCCTCTTCACATCTGTTGGCAAATAAATCTATTTTTTCCCCTCCTCCATATTCTGGCAGTACCTGACATTGAGGGAGATTGGATTTCAATAGACTGAGGACAAATCGCAGGTCAAAAGGAAGAGTTATGCTCAATAAGCACCCATGGAATTTTGCAGGTCAGATAAGAAGTAAAATTCTTTTGCATGTGTACTATCCAGGCATGGAAAGATAAGGCCACGTGTAGGAAAAGCCCTTTTTTAGGGTGTTTTTGCAAATCTGAGTGTGGAGCTGGTGATGCTAATGACTTTTTGGCAGTTTTCAGTTTTCGAACAAAGAAGGAAGGTCAAGGGTGACACATGAGGATTAAGGAACAGTAGGAGGCCTCCTTTAAAAAGAGAAGAAAATGGGCATTTTGCATTCACTGCCACTTACCTCCTGCTCTCGTTGAAATATTACAACCCGACCCCCCTTGTCCCCTGTCGCTAGTAATTCTCCCGTGTGGTTGAATTCTACCGTAGAGATAATGTCAGCTGAAACGAAGAAGACAAAGGCAATTTAAGTAACTGCACACTTACTTTGAAAGGGGAGATAATAGGCATACTTTTCTATGCATTTAAGGGCTTAGAGCTTTGTCTCTGCAGTGGAATTTACAAGGGTTTTATGTTCCGTATTTTAAATGCCACAAGGAGTGGCACTTGGGAAAGTAAATTTCCTAGATGCCCACACTGCACGGTGGTCTCTTGGAACATCTGGAGATAACAAAAAAGGACCCTTTTGTTTGGGAAAATGAATTTCTTTATGGCTCAGGGAAATGGCAGTTTTCTCAGGTGATGTCTGCCAACCACAGCCCCTTCACCCGCTCGTGGCCTTTTGCCTTTCCGAGTGCATATTCAACACGGGGAGACGTCCCCAAATTTGGTATGATTGTGGCAATTCAAATTAGGGCTGACAATTGAAATGAAGCAGGGGTAGGACGCTTGGAACTCTGATGCCAAAACTGGAGGAAGAGAGCAGAAAGAGACCCTTGGAAATTCGAGGAGGATGCCGTAAAGCTTGACCCAGGTTCCCCCTTTTTGTGTTAGCCCAACACACCCTTCTGAAAAAGCAAGGACTCAGTCCAACTCCAGGAGAAGGGTGCTGAGAAAAAAAGGTCATGGGGTCAGAGGAGAAAGGGCAATCTGTACTCTCTATTTCTAAAAGGAGAAAAGGCACAGGCGCCAGTGACTCAGGTCACAGATAATCGCCGAAGGAATGCCAGCCTGCCAAGTCTTTCTTCGATGCTGGTTACTTGGAGGAACACGGACAGGTAAATTACTTATGATTGGATTTATTAGGGCTATTTTTAGAGAAATGTCAGAGGTTAATTCTCCCCAATTATTCCCCCATAGGGCTCCAACAATTGCTACCAAGAGTGCAAATGAGTTTAAAAAAAAGAAAAGAAAGAAAAGAAGGAAGAAAAGAGAAATTATGACTATGGCCTTTGACTGAGGAACATTCTGAAGATTATGTCTGTCTAAGAAAAGCAATGGGGAAACAGTGAGGTGGAAAAGTAAGGCAATTACCCCTGAATAATTGAAATCTCCAATCTTACTTTTATATTATCAGTTCAGGGGTTTCCTTATATGCTTGATTTATTCAGGTAAGTAGTGTAAAATTCTTTACTTTTTATATAGTAAAGTATCTTTTTCCATATATAAAAGCCTCCTACTAGTCATCCTTTGTGCAGAAGTGAAAATAGTAAGGCATAAGCCTTAGTCACTTGCAACTTAGGCACATTTAAAGATAAATTCACAGTTTCTTATTTTGACCTCTTAGATGATTCACCCCAAAGGTAACAAACCCAAATCCTACACAAGCATGCAATAACATGGATGAAGTAATCGAGGTATACTAAAAAGGCTGTGTGGCTCTTTTTAAGGGACAAGTAACTACTCAGCTTAAGGCAACTGGAGCTACAAAATATTTCATTGTCTGATGTTCTTATTTTTTTTGAAGCAGCAGCTAGGTATCCAGGTTTTATGTAAAAATCTCTTACATTTTATATTCTGGTGACTAATTTTTTCAACATCATGACAATAAGAACTATCTTGTTTCTGGGTTGAATATGGTCTATGAGTTATGACTTCTGGCCTATAGAGGCTTCATCTGGAAAAGCCCATCCCATTCCTTATTTATTAATGGTCTAAACTGGAGATCGAGTCCATTTTCTTAGGAAGATGCCTCCAATGAATAAAGCTAAAGGAAACTATGCTGAGCTCTTAATATAACTTCAGCAGGCCTATTTATATATCCAGTGCCTGGGAGTTGAAGAGTAACAAAGTCCCGCATTGCTGGGAAAGCAATCACTTTCCTTGGTTATAGTTTGTTCATTTTAGCAAATCGTTCTCATGTATATAGGAGAGAAGGTGGCTTATAGTAGGTGCAGTTGCCCTGGGATGTCCTGACTGTAAAGCACGGAGTGCTAGGATATATTTCTCACATCACTTCTGCTTCTAGGTTTCCAGTGCGGGGTTAGCAAAGGGTTAAGCATAGAGCTTCCAGATCTGGATAGAGCCTAAGGCAGGTAGGCTGTTTCTTTTCACTTTCAGGCCCTGTCAAGTACTCCAGGATGAGTCAAGGCTCTCAAATTGCTCAAACATTAACACTTCCCAGAAAGAGAGCAGCAGGGGGCAATGGGAGGGTGATGGGAGACCACGCCTGGGTTAGCACCCAGCTCCTGCACTAGGGCTCAGTTTTAAGGTTCTGCTGGTGTGTAGTTCATGCCCTTCCACTGGGCAGCAATGTTAACATGGAGCTCTAGGGTTGTGGGCGGGCTACGGGGCTCTTAAGATTCATTTCATTCATTCTCAGAAGAAAAACCTGGGCCTTTCATTTTGGTGGAAATGGGGATCAAAAGAGAGATAAGTAGCTATTCCCAGTGTGAACCCTGGGCTCAGTTGCCAAGAAATGAAACAGAAGTTGCTTTCCTTGACATAACATATACATTGTCATTTTGCTTACACTCTGGAAATGTGTTCAATCTGCTCTTAAGATCCACTCAGGTCAAAGAAGCTGAGATTCATGCTCATGTCTAAGCGACATGATCCCAGCCAATATTATTGGAACTTTGCATTTTCGAATATTAGGCCTGGTCCAGACAATAAAGCATGTCCTATTTGCTTTCTAAAGTATTATCATTCTTCAGTGCCACATGCCTGTAATCCTAGTACTCTGGGAGGCTGAGGCAGGAGGACTTCAAGTTCAAACCCATCCTGAGGAACTTAGTGATATAGTGAGACCTTGTCTCAAAATTAAAAAGAGGATTAAGGTTGTAGCTCACTGAAAAATAAAAACAGAAAAGAAAAGAAAACCTGGCAAGAGAAAGAGTGATTGGCATGGCTGGATCCCGAAATTCCTTAGCACTCTTGCAGACTTTACCTTTCTTTTAATCCTGCTAGCCAGTTGGTCTGTGCATGAGGTTGTTTATATCCGGCTGCAGTCTACCCTCAGAGCATATGCCATTGCAGCTCAAGTTAATACCTGTTTTCAACTTTCATGTTTCCTGACTCATTTATCATTGCTAGACTGGTAGATGAAACCAGAATACCTTACTGCCTCATCCATCTCTGCATATCTGCATCTAGGGCTGCTTAATAATTGATACAACACTCATGAATCATCCCACATTCCAATTTCAGGATACTAAAACTTCTGAAACACATACTTTTGTGTTTGCAACATGCTGTTTGGGAGAGCAATTTAAATTGCAAAACATATCCAGCTTGAGACAAAAGCACTTTTGTGTGTGTACAAGAGGAAGTGGCTTTAGCAAAGTTAGAGTAACCATTTCAAATTGTGATCAACAGGAATTGGTCCTTCAAGTTCAACACGGCTTTCACCCTTGAATTGCATGTTTATAGGACAACTCAATATTTCATTAAGTGCCCAGCCTAATCACACTATTGAGCAAGAAACTATAAGCTTGGGCATTCTTTTCCTCTGTTCTACATGAATGTGAATAAAGCACACACAGACTGAAAAAAACAACAGAAGCCAAAAACCATGATGGGATTCAAATGTAGTTAAAATATTTTTTAAAGGAAATCCAGGGTGATATGACGTTTCCCTGGTCCACGTCTATTTGTGCTGATTTAATTTCCACAAAATAGTGGCCTGATAACCCCATTTCTAGTTTGATTGGGACGGTTAAGACTGAGTTTTTTTCCTTTTAAAAATCAGTCTCAGCATCCTACAAAAATTCCAGACCAATAATTTCATACACAAAGTCCTCATTTACCTGAATAATAGATACTGACTTAGCAATTGTGTTCATGTGATTGTGAGGCTGAGAAAAAAGGAGGGAATCCCTGGCTTTCACCCTCAATAGTAAAGTGCCATGTGAGGCTGGAGTCTAGGCAGTGCCAGAGGACTGGGTGGAGGCAGGTATCTGGATTGTTAGGTGACACACAGCTCATACAGCTGGGAAGCTGCTTTGTTAAGATGATGAGTTAGTTTAGACCTAGGGTCTGAACCCAAAGTCCATGGGTGGAAACAACACCTTACTGACCAGGTCACTAGCACTGCCTCTTCACATCAATCATGGGGGTGGAAATGAAAGTGTAATGCAATTTAGCCTTCAGAGCCCATTAAGTGTTTTATCTTTCATCTAAGAAACATCTGGTAGATAATAATATTAAAGCCATTTGCCCTACTTGTATCAGTGGACTAATTCTGCCACTCAATACTTGGAGATATTCTTAATGATGGAGTCAGCTTTAGGTGGTTTTCTGTGTTTCCATCTAGGACAGGGATACCAGCAAGGATGGAAAATGGGGTCAACAGTAGTAAAACAGTGGCAGTTGTCAGGAGGTTTGTGTAGAGAAGACTTTGGGAGGGGGATCACTTCTAGGCTGCAGTGCCTTGATTAATGGGCATTGTGTGCAGCAGAGGCATGTGTGTTTGTGCGTGTGTGTGTATGTGATATGTGTCCTTTGTCATTTCTACGTAGGGATTTTCAGCTAGATTGGCAATGACACTGGATCATTAAACCAACAGGGGATTCTGAGTCTTCCCAGTGGGAATTGCAATTATGTCTCCCATCTACATAAAGCTGTGGTCTCCTTCCTGGGTTTTAGTTTGCAGTCCCAAATGAGGATCTGTCTTCTCTGAGAAGTTTTGATACTTGACAGTGTATTAGAATGTTTCCCACCAAAATAGGAGGGGTGTGGTTTGGTTATGGCTAGGCAAGTTAAGAGGCAACAACACATGTGTTGCATGCTTGCTATCCCTGCCCTACTGTGTGCAATACACATTTTTTTGCCTGACACAGAGTTGATATTTCTGTTACTTGAACAGTGTCTGGCATTTGGAAATAAAATCCTTTTTCTTTCATTTGAATATAATTAATTCTGTGCACACTGGATTTAACTTTGAGTTGGTGCTGGTATTCCTTGCATATGAAAGAATGCAGGTAGAAGGATCCAACAGTTTCAATTCCTAAGATCTTATGATAGCTGCTGTTGCCATTTAACCATGGTTACAGTGCAGGAAATGGTACTGTCTCAATGTTAGTCCACCTGAGTCCCAACTCATTAATGATTAGTAATGAGTTGTGTAGACTTTTTTCCCCCTGCAATGCTAGGGATGGAACCCAGAGCCTCATACTGCTAGGCAAGAACTTTATCACTGAGCTACACCACCAGGCCTGCATAGAGGCTCTTGCTTGGCTATTCTTACCCATTGGTTTTATCCTTGCCTGCCTGCTGTGTCCCACTGTAGAAGCTGAAAAATCCAGAAACACGCTTAGCTTTCCTTGTGCCTGGGGGTGGTCAAATGACTCAGATATGACCAATAAAACACGAAGAAAGCCTATTGGGAGAGGAGTGAGAGAAAATCAGAGATTCTTGAAAAATATTTTCTTCCTTGAATAAAAGGAAGCAGGTAAGGAGAGACCTTCTGGCTGCACTGACAGCTCTTTGCTTCCTTTCTCCGTGTGGTCATGTGTGTTTATGACATGTGGAGCACTGTCAGCCATCATGTGAGCATGAAGCAAGCTAAGCACCTCAAGGCTGAGAGGATAAGTATGACAGAAGGAAAAATGGGATGTCTCTTGCCATCATTAAGCCACAAAAATCTACCTCAGGACCACTTATATCTGGACTTGTTAAAAAACAGACCCTGGTTTAAACCACTACTAGACTTTCTGTTACTTGAATCTGAACATATGCTAATAGACATGTGGTTCCATTTTTGTTTCTTCATAATACTTCATGGAGAGTCAGATTATTAATACGAATTGAATTGGAAAAACTGGTCCCTTGCCCTGCAGCCTCCCTGTACAAACTCTCACATGCACATTCTCAATTTATTCTGCCACCCAACCAATTTTCCTTCCCACCTGTTTGGTTACTACTATCAAGGTAATTTGTTTCTTCCTTTCCCTACTGTGGAGATGCTGCACTGTTTTCCAACCATTCAAATGTGAAAGCAGCTTACTGTGATAGAATGCCCACTCCAATTTACTCATATCCATTATAAAATTATGATTACAAAGGGACCTAGCCACACCCTCCTTAGAAGCCAAGCTCTGGCTACTAATATGCAGGAAGCCCACCATGCTTGCTGAGCTGTGAAAATCCAGATGGCAGGAAGCAGGTGAATAATGAATGCCATGCTGTTCCCATTAATATGCACACAGTTTCCTCAGGATGACCAATTCTCTGGCACTAACCTGGTTTTAGACAAATCAGGGATATGGGGGCTGATGGAGATTTCTTTTTATTG
The DNA here is from genome assembly GCF_000247695.1 of Heterocephalus glaber. Next base: position 6,190,065 of record NW_004624774.1, read on the forward strand.
AAAACAAGTTCCTGCAACATAGAAGCCTGGAAGAGACAAATTTCCCACAGTTGGAACAAAACTTGCCCAAAGGGCAAAGGACTCTTAAAAATTATTAAGTCTGTAAGGACAGAAAAATCCAATGGGACATTGACTGCTGTCCAGACTTGCCTGCATGCCTGTTTTACAGTGGAATCTGCTTTCAAGGTGTTTGTCATCTGTCACCTGCTCTTTCAAAAAGCAGAAGAGTAATTAACTGCTCAGACAACACACACTCTGTCAATCATTCAGATCTATTATCTGCACAATATGGGACATTGGCAGCTGACCTCAACACCATTAGGACTTCAGGTCCACACGAGAGAGCTCCCACATCTTTGGGGGACAGGGGCTCCTGGGCAGGCACTGTCCCACCCGAAGAGACTTCAAGGGGCATCTTGCTGGTGCATCTTTGGTCAGAAATTTTGCTGGGCCAGATGTTCTGAAGTAAGAAAGTCATGGTGCCTACTTTGTGAAAGCCAAAATTCTATTTATGAGTTGGCTCAGGTATCATGCAGGGAAGCCTGGTGTGGCTTCTCTCAAACCACAGACAGCTCCCTTGATTGCACAGACCCATTACACCCCTCACTTCTCCATTATCAGCTATCATCTCTTGCCATTAGCGCCTATCACAGTGGCATCTGCATCCCTGTAAATACCTGCCTCAGTCTCTAAACTGTAAATGTCACAAGGGACTTGTTCACCACCGGCACCCCAGTGCCTGAGTATCTCAGCATACAGCAGACACTTCTCAGTTGTTCTTTTCTTTAATAGATTGTTGAATGAGAACCAAAGAGAGCCAAAACCAAAGTGGACCAATCTAGAGAGAATAAATAACCCTAAACAAAGAATCAGCAAACAAAATATTTCTAATGGATGGATGTAGGAAACACTTTCTTAAGGGGTGTGAGGCAAGGGGAATTTCTTACCCAGAATGGTACTTAATGACTACAAAACTAGATAGTGTTTGTAGCATTTGTAGGAAATTAGGGGCCCTAAGAATAATAATAAGAAGAGCAAGCAGATGGGCTAGTGAAGGAAGGGTACCAAGGTAGAGTGCTACTTGGGAGCGTGATGGAGGTGACTTTGAAGAGAGCCAAAGTGAATTCTGAGCAAATAAGCCTGAGAGGAAGGAGCTCTGTTTAATGAATATATATTCTGTACAATGTCCCTGGACTGGATACAGGGATATACTAGGAAAAAAGTCCAAAACACAACTGGCCCTTGGCCTCAGGAGCATTCAATTTAGAGTACTGGGAGTAGAGTTAGACTGAAATATAGCAAAATCCTTAAAGGAGAGGTTGTTAAAAAGACTGTAGTAATGGAGGGCTTTGAACCACAGAAAAAATAATATTTTAACATTTATTTTATTTTATTTTACCTAGAGGGTAGTAAGAAGTCACTAACACAAATTTAAGGTAACATATCTCTACCATATCCCTGCAGTCAAAGGATCTCTATTACTTGTATAAAGGACAAATTGAACACTACACAGACTATGCTCTTTCTTGATCTAGATGGGTCTAAATAAATAAATAAATAGTACAGTAGGAAAAGAGTTGGAATTTTCCTAAAACATGAAGTCTCTATGTCAAACAAAATAAAGATGCTGCTGCTAATAGTTCACAAGGTATTATGCCATGATGGTTTCCAATGGTTTAGAAAAAAAAAAAAGAAAATATTAGATCCAAATATGCCAATTAAAATTTGATGAGTCACTTAAAATCTCTCACTGTTTATGGCTCAAAGTTGGGGTATCTTGAAGAATATTTTAAAATATTACTTTTTTTGGATAACATGCATATTTTAAAAACAGTTGAAAGCAGTATCAGGCATAGTAGGTGAATAGTAAAAGGTAGAATGAATAAACTAATACTGATTTTCATCTCAGCAGGACCCAAACTGTAATATTATTCCTGTGGGAAAGGCACTCTAGTACATACCTACTGGTTTTTTCCTACCCGTGAACAATGGGATACTTAGAAAATGTTTGACTTCATGCAGTTCATTCAGTTCAGACACTGATGAATAATATAAAACGTAGAAAAATCAGGTCAGACTCAATATTGATAGATTCATTTAATTAATTAATCCACTAATTCACCCAAAATGTTCATTAAACATACTATATGTGTCAAGTATTATGTCAGGTATTGGAGAAATCAATTAACAGATAAAATATCTGTCCACAAAGAGGCTATATTCTAATTGTAGGAAAAAGACAATAATAAACACAATAAATTATTGTTAAATAATATATATTTTATTATTATATGTATTATTAAAAGCAAGAAGAGCTGAGTAAGGGTGATGAAATGCTGGAAACTGTGATGTATGAAGGGAGTTCACAGTGAAGGCGTCCACTGTGAAGACATCTATTCGAGGAGTGTTTCAAACAGAAGGCATGGTGGGAAGCTCCTAAAAGGGAAGCATGCACATGTAGGGATCCAGGAGGCTAGGCAGGGCAAAGCAAGAAAAAGGAAGAAGGAGAAATAAGAGGCTTAGATAATGTAGTCTTATAGACCACAGCAAGCACTTTTGCTTTTACTATAAGCGAAGTAGGCACAGCAATGCAAATGAATGTAATGTTATCAAACTGTATACCTAGACATAGTTAAAATAGTACATTTTATGTTACAGGCATTTTATAGCAATTTTTTAAAAAGTGAAATGAAGCCAGCCATGGTGGGGGCATGCCCATAATCCCAGCATTTGGGAGGCTGAGACAGGAGGATCGTCATGAATTAAAGTCAAGCCTGTGCTACACAGTGAGGTCCTATTTCAATCTCTCTCTCTCTCTCTCTCTCTCTCAATGGAAAAGAGAGAGTGAAATGAATGCTGTTGAAGATTATTGTGATGCGGCTTTCCAAGAATCAACGAGGCTTGAATGTTGAGGACAGACTGCAGAGGGTGCAGGTAAGCTCAAACTGTATAATACTGACATAGTCCAGGGAGAAGATGGTGGTGGCTCAGACCAAGGCATTGGATGTGGATGCAGAGAAGTGGTCAGATTCACTATAAAGGTTGAAGGGCACCCTGTCAGGATTTGCCAGTGGACTGATTATAGGTTACAAAAAATGAAGGAATGAACCAAAGATGATTCCAAAGTTTCTGCCTTTAGCAACTGGCCCATTGGAGCTGCCATCATGGAGACTGGGAGTTTTGTGGGTGAAACAGGCTTCTTGGGGAGAAGACTACATGTTTAGTTTCATGCATATAAAATGTGATAGGCTGCTGCCTGCCTCGCAAGCACAGGGACCCGAATTCGATCTCCAGTACCAAAAAAAAAAAAAAAATGATAGGGAGCCAGGCATGGTGACACATGCTTGTAATCCCAACACTCAGGAGGCTGAGGCAGGAGGATTGATTGCCATGAGTTCAAGGCCAGCCTGAACTGCATAGCAAGTCCCTGTTTCAAAAAACAAAATTAAAAAAAAAATGTGACAAGATTCATAGGAGTCTGGAGTTCAAGATAAGGACTTGAGCCATTGATATAAATTTGGGAATTATTAGCATTCAGATAGTATTTAGAGCACAAGACCAGATGAGATCTCAGAGACTATACATAGTAAAAGGAAAGAGCTGAACCTTGGAGCAATTACTTGAAGAAGCCGGGAAAAGTCAGAGAAAAGCAGAAGGAACAACCAGTGAGATGGTGGGGAAGTTAAGAAAGCCTAGTGTCATGGGTGCCAAGCGAAGCCCAGAGGAGTGACTGGCCTCGTCAGACCCTGCTGAGGGGCACAGCGAAAGGTTGAAATTGACCCTTGGACTTAGCATTGTGGAGGTCACTCTTAACTTAGACAAGTACTGTCACTGTGGAATGGTGGGGAGTGGATTTCAGAAAGAACAGGAGGAGAGAAATTGAACATAGTGACTATGAACAACTCTTTCAAGGAGTTTTGCTACAAAAAATTACAAAAAAAAAAAAAAATGAGGTGAGAGGTGGGTGGGCCATGGCTTAGTGGTAGAGCACTTGCCTAGCATGCATGATGCCCTGGGTTCAATCCCCAGGACCACATGAAAAAAAAAAAAAAGTGTAGGTAGGGTAAAAATAAAAAAGTATAAGAAAGGTCAAAATAGGGTTTAAAAAATTGTATTATAGGTATGACAGCAGGTTTATATGTCTACAAGAATGTGTTTATATGTCAACGAGAAAGTTGCAACAGCTAGGGAAAAATTAACAGCGATGAAGAAAACAGGGTGGAATTGCTGAGTGAATACAGAAATGAATGCATGAGTGATAAACCAGTAACCAGGACTGGTTACCACTATTGGATGAAATAAAATTTGTACAGGCTCCATTTCTACTCACAGCCAAAAATGGACAGTAATAAAAATGCTATTGAAGCTCCATCTTCATATAAGGCTTAATAGGATTCCCCAAACATCTAATATTAGAAAGGTTTCTTCCATACTTCAGCATTTCAGAGATCCATTTGACTACTATAAATGAAAATCTCATTTTCCTTTGTTTCTTCCTCCTCCTCCTGCTCTCCCTCTTCCCTTCTCTTTGTCCTGAGGCCAAGAGCCGAAAGACCCTGTTCTTTTAGTAACTGCTGACCTGCCTGCAAAGCAGGAGGCTGCTTACCTGAATACACTGCAATGTGATGAAAAGTCTACACAAGATCACTTCCACATGGGTAGCCTGACCTCCTTATGGCCTTTTCTTGAGTAGCTTTCACCACTGTGCTGATATCTGATAGAAACAAATCTGTCAGAGAGGAGAAAAATATCCACACACTCATCCTTGACCCTGGAAGATTTATAAACACTTTGCAAATGGCTCGAACCAGGTGATGGTGCCAGGAACTTTCCAAGTGATTTGTAGATCACCCTTCCAGGAAGTCAGTCTTTAATGGAAAACTTTTCTAGCTACACATTCCTTTACTATGGCATGACTGCTGGAACAGATTGCAGATGTCATGAAGAAGACTCACTGAAATTAACTAGCTATTGACTTCGCCTCCAGAGATTTCAGTCTAAGAAAAACCTCAATCTTGTCACTGAGGGATGCAGAGTTTTCTACTGAGTTGGCCTGAGTTGCATGCCAGCCCTCGTCCTAGATCTTCCTCATGAACTCTCCTCCTAAATTCATATCTGTTTCCTCATCTGGGGAATACCTACTTTAGCCAGAAGCTGTGCTTTGGGTTTTATCTTATGTCACTTAATCATCACTCCATGACTTCAGCTTCTCCCCCTCTCCATTTTTTCAGATGGAGAAATGGCTCAGAGGGATTAAACAACTTGCCCAAATTTGCAAGATTAATAGATGGGGGAGCTGAGATTTTCACCTAACTCTAATTTCAAAACCTACTTTCTCAACCAATCTCTCGGGTCTTGATTCTGTCCCTCCATTTCTATTACAGTAGTTCTTTAGTGGCTTTTTTGGGGGGGGGGTACTGGGGATTGAACTCTGGTCCTTGTGCTTGCATAGCAGGTAGCAAAACCACTGAGCTAAATCCCCAGCTATTACAGTAGTTCTTGTATCTACTTTCTTTTATCTATAACTCCTTTGTAAAAACATCCCTTTTAAGCCATTCACTCACAGCTGTAGGTTTTACTTATTAGCATGGCAGAGTTTATCTTCTAGACCCAACTTAACTTTTTCATCCTTATCACATATCTGATATTTTAGCAAGATTTAATTCTTCAAACTCCCCGAGTAAAAAAGTCTCTGCTGACCAACTTTGATGCCATTTCATTTACCTGAGACATTTTCTCCCATTACTTGTGCTTGCTGACATTTCACTCTCCTAGACAGTATGTCCCTCAAGGGCAGAATCTTATCCACTATTAGACTCTATAGAGACCTAGTATAGGGCCTGGCACATAGCAGATTTGAAAAAACAATACCTGTTGACTGGCTGAATGAAAAAATGAATACAATGGATTCTCCAAGACTAGCTCAAATTCTACCTGTTCCAAGAAATCCCCCATAAGCTTTCTCCTCTGATTGGAAACAACTCCTACAACTCTCTGAATTTCATATCCTACTCAGGACATTCTCACTTACATGTATACTTGTTCTGCTTTGCTTACCTAAACACATTTCATTAAGGGCAGAATTCATATTTTACTCATCTTTGACTCCAACAAAGTGCACATGTTTGATGAATGAAGAGCTACAACCTGAAAGCTTTTCTAAGGATACAAGATCCAGTTGAAAATTAGTATCCTTTAGATACCAAGCAAGGATTGTTTCCATTTCAAATGTCACTAACCTAGTTGGCATCTTCTCATTGAACATGATTCATTTACATTTGATTATGGTACAAATGTTGATCAATGGCTTGAATATACCAAGAGTATACAGTCTTTCCCTAACTAGATTATAAGCTCCCTGAAGACAGAATCATCTTTATTTTAATAGAGAGCATCTCTCTTAGCACCTAGGATCACATACTGTGCATAGCCAACATGACATAAACAGTCCACAGCTAGAGATTTAGGATTCTTATGGGGGCAATCGATAGTTTGCCCGCATAATACACATGACAGCTCTTCCCTCAACTTAAAGTCACATATGGTCCATTTTTGCCTACAGCTTACTATTATTTTTAATGGTCCATTGCTATAGGGACATGTCTGAAATAAAATCAGTTCTTAAAAAATCAAGTACTGAGACCATTTTCAGAAGCACTGCTTCAGGCATAGCAGATGGGTGAGATATGGAAATTGGATCATATTTTTGAATTTCCAAGGACTCTCCTTTTGGGGAATATTTCAAGTAATATTTCCAAAAGCCTAAGTTATGGCGTTTGGAGAGTGTGGAAAAGCTTAGGGCTTTAAAAATTCAATTATTATTAAATGCAGTAGCAAAATTCCTTTCTGTCCAGTACACCAGAGCTGATTCTTAGCCTTTAGTGTGATGCATTGATTATTTAATATTTTTTTCAGGCAACTGAAGGAATCAAAGCACTAAACACCAAAGGTATAGATTCAACACTGGCACCAATCTCAAATACATGCGTTTCTTCAACTGAACTCAAATCAATAGCAAAATCTACTGGAGGCATTTTGGGTTAACACACACTTGCTAACTTAATACCAAGCAAAGTTTGTGGACTGGCCTTTTCCTACCTCTCAAACGTCATCTTAAACACCTTCTGACCCCCTTTTTCTTTATATTCCAGTCCCATTTTTGCTTTCAGGATCTCATAAATTTTCTGCTTTCCTCTACTTTGAGGTCTTCAAATATTCTGCTCTCTTTGCCTAAAGTAATCCCCTTCATCTCTTTTCCTTGGCTACCATGTCTTCATTTTTAGAAATTTCAGTTTAAATAGCACCTGTTAAGAGAGCTTTTTCTGAAAGCAAATTTCAAGTCTCTCTACATAGCTGTGTATAACACCCGGTGCTTTTCCTTTAAAGCACCCATCAGCATTCATTATTTTGTATTTGTTTGTGTTTATTGTTATTGTCTGTCTCCCTTGTATGACTTGCATAATTAATCAGGGCAAGGAGCATAGCTGATTTTTTTTTTTTTTGCCATGGTTTTCCAGGGCCCTATGACACATAGTAAACATGCAACCAATGTTCAGTGTATGATTTCTTAGAATATTTATTAATAGTTGTCGCCAGATTATTGAGTTCATATTCTCTAATATTATTCTTGTACACACGCACGCACATACACACGCACACTGGGTGTAGCAGACCTATGGGATTATGAAAATTTAAAAAATCTACATTGGCCTCATTCTCTTTGATAAGCTAATCATATACATAAAAATGCATTAGAAAATGTACACACACCCTTCTGATACTTAAGTTCTAGCTTTTGACTGAATCAGTCTCCACCCTTTTGATTTTCAGGAAGAAAGGCAATAGAACACCAGAGACCGGGTGGGAAGATCTTTATGTGCCAAGAAGTCTGATCCACTGAACTATTCCAGGAAACACGCAGTTTGAATTGGATTGCCTGACCGCTGAGAAGGAATTTCTGGATTAGACAGTTTATTAGTGGCCGAGTCAGCTTTGAGGGCCTGTCAGTCCTTGCCCTGCATGCCTGGAGTGAGCGGAGTGACAAGGCAAAGGCTGCTTGAGTGACAGCTGCTGGGAGCCTCTTGGAATAATGGCAGAGACAGCAGCCACCTAGAGGCATCAGCCAAGCCTTAGGCTCCGGAGCCCAAGCTGCACACAGCTGAAAATGAGGTTTGCTGTCAGCCAGAGCTATTCACTGAGCACCTTCTACATGTCTAAACCAGAGCATTGTTTTGAGAAAGAATTTGAAGGTGGCCAATAGCAGCCCCTACCACAGCTTCTCTTACAGCCTCAGCATTTACTAGCTGGCTAACCTTGGATACATATTACTTCACCTCCCCTTCTCCCACTTACCTCATCTGTAAAGTGGTGATAATGACTCATACCAAGGATTACATGAATAAAGTTACGCAAAACACTTAGAATGGTGCCTGGCACACACAAGTACTAGTTTCTAGAGTAACACTTTACCCAGAAGTAATGTAGCAAATGGTTAACAAGATGATTAGAGGTCAGAAAGATACAGTTCAGCTCTGCTCTTCATAAGTGACATGACTTTGTGTAAGTTACTTGAACTCTCTGAACCTCAGTTTATCTGTAAAATAAGGATAATATTGGTACCACTTTGGAGAGGAATTACGAGGGTGAGATAAAAGCAGCAGGGTAAGGAGCTTGGTGCCCGGTGCCTTGTGGCTGCTCAGTAACTACGGTGGCTTCTTGTTCTTCCTGTGGCTCACTTCCCTGGGTCCCAGAGAAGGCAGCACAGCCTCCACAGCCCCGCACAGTGGGGCCAAAACTCCCAGCTACAGAGCCTGGGTCAACCTCTCATCAGCAGAGTCGTTTAATTCAGACTCGTTTTATTTAACACTGCAGTGTTTGCCCACACAAAGCTTTTCAGTATTTTGAATGAATTGCCAACAAGTAAAAATGACAAAATTTCATTTTGAAAATCTACACTTTTCAGTTTCTTTAGAAAAATAAAAGATTGCAGAATTGGGCTGGCATTCCCACATGGCCAATCCTGACTGGAGCTGGGCAGTGGAAGCTCCCTATAAAACTGCAGTGTCTTGAATTTATTGCGTCTCCTACTATTCCCTAGTGTACCAGCAGCCTTGAGGCTGAACATCAGTGGCCACTTTTTCTACCTCTCTATATTCATCTTTTATGTTCCTTGGCCTCATAGGCATGTATGTCAGCAGCTGCTCATCTTGACTGTTCACTGGAATTCTCTGCAGACTGGTCCCTACACAAGGCTGCATGAAAGGAAGTAACTCCTTTATCCACACTGACTCAGGCTATTTGTCTGACTGACAGGTGACTCTCCACTGAGATGAGCACGTCACTGGAGAGCAGTCTGTCACCCATGAGATAACCCCATTCATTCACTACTCACCCTGAATCTTCTTCAATTCCACTTAGGCTAAGAGTAGAGGCTATAGGACAAGGATAGGGCTGCTTTACAACCATGCTTTGGACCTGAGCTCTCTAATACATATTTTATAGATTACCAGTTTCTTGAAATGTGGTTCCTTGTGAGAAAAATGCCAAACACTTTTGAGAAATAGTTCATACATTATCCATCCTATTGAGGATTTATCAGGGCAAATAAAAGATTCAGAAGTCCTCTAAAGAAGAAATTGGTCTACAATTCATACATTTAACAGATATTTATTAACCATCTACTATGTGTCAGGCACTGTTCCTCTTGGTATTGGGGATTTAGTACTGGCAGAAAATATCCCGAACTTAGGTAACTTGTTCTAAAGTGAGTAAAGCAGGATGCTTCAGCCTGTTTCTAAATTTATGTGATTGTAAAATGCTGCTGAGAAATATTGCTTTACATATCATCCACAGCCTATTGCTGTTTTCTAGTTCCAGAGGACTTTCACGAGAGGAAGATGATGCAAACTTTTCACTAGGCATAAGAATCATGGACCACTCCGGAGCATTTCTCAGCTGGAGAAACACACAATTATTTTTTTCTTGAAAAATCAAACAGCCCACTAGGGCAGCCTTAATTTGGGAAGAACCGCAGCCCACCTGGGACCTCCAATTTGGCCAATGTTTCTGAGAACATCATATTAGGAGTTGACTTTCACTTCCAAAGCAGAGCTGCTTTTCTCTACCCCTAATATAACCCAGTTGCAAATGTATTTGTTTTTCACTGTTTAATCTTCTGCATCAGCCACTGTTGATTAGATCTAATTAATTTATGTTTCTAATGAATTTAGAAACTCCAGTGCTGTAGCAGGAACATTTTCAGACAGCATCTGGCCACTAAATGGATTGATTACCTTGTCTGCAGAAGTCTTTCAAACATCTGGGGCCTGATTTTGTGAGGCATCCAGAAGCTTTTTCAGAGGCAAGAAAACCCTCACCAAATATTGAGGGGAGAAAGAGAAGATGCTAGAAATAGGTAGGGTTTGCTTTGATTTACAAATCTGGATCCTGGCACTCCTCCAAGATGAAATCACATTTTGTTGTTCATTGGCATGGTTTCAATGACACCAAATAGACTGATCTGAATCTATTTTGTTCAACATAATCAGAATCCACCAGGCCCGAGCCCAGGCTGCCACCCTGTGAACTTCTTTGGCACTTCCTTCTGTATGGAAGTGCCCACTGATCGTTAAGATTAAACATTTACAGAAAACATTTAGAGAGGAGCATTTTGCTCTCATTCATTCAACAAACACTTATCAGGGCCCACTGTGTGCCTGGCCCTGGGCCATGTGCCCCTCTTCATTAGCTGCTCTTGGCAACCACCCCAGAGGCTGGACAGGCACTGCTTTCCCCGTTTCACAGATAGGATTCAGTGAGATACAAAAATGCCAGTGACTATTAAGGGTAACATGAGCACTACTAGTAGAGGACACAAAGATGCATGTGTTTACACACACACACACACACACACACAATGAATGAATTCCCCCCAGTTACCCAGCTTGCATCTGGCACTGCCTGCCTTCTAACTGGCTCTTAGCCACTTGGCTTTATGACCTTCCAGATACCATTTAATGAAGACTACTATGTGTTAGGCACTATCCTAGGAGCTTCACTGTGTTATATTTTAATTTAAACCTGCACCTTATACAGTAAGTATCATTATTCCTAGACAAAGAAGCTCAAGCTCAGAAACAAGGAGAGCTAGCAACAGAGCTCAGGCTTGGCTCATGTTTGCAGATGGATGAAGGCCGCTTGGTGCTTACAGAGTTACCTGCTAACAGAAACTAAAAAACTGGTATTGGGAAGGGAACAACTTTCTCAAGATGCACCGGGCTGGCTGGACAAGTCAGGAGAGGGGGTGGCCTGGCTCCTTTGCAAGCCAACCACTCCAGGAAAAGAGAAGCTAAAGAATGGACAGGGGTAAGTGAAAGATGTGGGAATCTCATTTCCTGAATGGGTTTTCTGGCTCAAGTTCAAAGGGAAATGACTGACAACCAGGTGGTTGCCCACAATATAAACTGTTATAAAAAGCCTGTAACGCTGGACATCTGAAAATTTCTCAACAACAAACACAGACTGGTCACAATCAGACTGCCACTGTTCTATGCCTATTAAGGAAACTGGTTTGATTGGTTCTTGTGACAGAATGCAATGTACTGAGTCTGGTCCTTCTCTTGTTAGAACAACCACTTATTTCCTTCTACTGTCTTGCCACTGCCTCAACATGGACAATTTCTCTACTTCTCTGGCCCTTTCTATGTGTTCCCTCTCTCCTATCCCCAGCTCAATCTGCCCCTTGTTCTGGCTCACTCCCATTGGTCAATCCTCAATCTCTTCCTCTAGGAAGCCTTTTCTGACTTCCTTATTGTGGGTTAGGTGACTATTTTAAGTGTGACCTGTATTTCTTCCCATTATGGGATTTATTATAGTAATTTAACTGTTTATTTGTTGGTCTTCTCCTGAGAGCACATACTTGTCTGAGTCTGGCACCTAATAGTACCCAATAAATAGCGAAGGGGAAGGACTGTGAGCCTCACAATTCCTTTTCGGCTGGTCTGTTTGAAATCTCTCATTTCCACACTTTATGCTACATTGCAAAAGTCATTAAAATCCCCTTTAAACTTTTGTTGTGTCATTTACCTTTATGTAACTTTTCCTGGAACACTTACATAGAAGTCAGAATAGTGGTTGTCTCTGGGGACAAAGGGTTAAGAGGGGGCATGTAGGGTCCAAACCATTCTACACCTCGATCTGGGAGTATGCTTGTGCAAAAATCATTGAGACGAACACCAAAGACTAATGCCCTTCTTGTAAGTAATTAATATCTCAGTATAAACAAATCATTTGAGACCTCCTTGGCTCAGAGTTCATGGTTCCTCACTAATTGGCCTAATTGTTAATATACTTGTTCAAATTCACTTTTTACAAAGGTAGGCAGTGATCTTCTTGAGCTATTCTTACTCTTTCTTACTTCTTTGCTTAAAAGCATAATGAAAAATAAACATTTCTCTTTTCTTTTCCTTCCATAAATTCTTTCCACTTTTGAAAGATCAAGACAAATCCATCCTCAGTCTCAACAAATCCATAAATCTTATTAACGTCTCTTTTCTCTGAACCCTTGACTCTTTTATGTGGTTTATTCATTCATGCCAAGATTTTCTCAAGATAGTAAGCTCCTTGAAGGCAGGAATTTTATTTTGCTTTAGTTTTTATATTTAGTAAAGTTCTTGGTACAATAGTTGGTTATCAGCATGCAGTTCTTGTCAATATAATGGGGGGCTACCTATGTGCCCAGTCTCTTGGTAGCTCTGAGTTTGTATGGAGAATAAAAAGCCAAATTGCTTAAGTCCTCTAAAATGAAAACTTAGTGGTACCGTTAAGCCTATGGAGTTTCAAAGTTAGGTTTTGCAATACATTGGCTTTATGATCCAGTACAATAAATTGCTATCACCAAAACTCAGTTTCCTTATTTGCGAAAGAAGGACTTTCTTATGGGGCTGTTTTGAGAATTACATAAGAATATTAGTATTTTATTATTTAACATTTATTAGTCACTTTGCTAAAGAAAATGCAATCATATCCAAATAAAAGTCTGTGCTGTCAGTACTATGTGAAAGATCCAGCACAATCACTGATTCACAGGAACATGGGAGGTATTATTATCAAACGCTATTAAAAAGAAATGTATAGTGTCATAGAGAGAAACATATGAATTAGAAGGTAAAAATGTGGAAAGCAACAAGAGAGGATTTGTGAGCTACACACATGTGCACACAAACGTAAGAGTGAATTTAATCTATAAGAAATTCCTTGGGGAAATTCCATCACATCCCATTAACACAGTCCCAAAGGCAAGAGCTGGCCTCTGATCTTTACATTTTTAATATCTTTGAAAAAATTCTGAAACCATAATCATCTTGAAATGGTATACAAAGGCAAGGATGTCTGGGAGCTGTGAAAGCATTCTATTTTAGTTCTCCCTCACAAAATTCTTTAATCATCATAATTCCTAGTGCTTTCCTTCAAACTTTTGACCTTCGGATTAGCTCTTTGATTGCTCAACAGGATTTTGACAGACAGGAAGGGAGAACACCGAGGAACAAGTTCTCAGTGTGTTCTTACATACTCATTTACAAGACAACAGTTTAATAATTGTAATTCATATATACTTTTATTCGTGCAATCAATAATTCATAGCAATTCCTCTGCAGCATTTTTAGTGACAACAGAAAGGGCAAGATATTTCTTCTCTTCTTTTCGCCCACCTTTCTTTAGTCACGCCTGGAGCCTGGAGAGTACAAAATCTCAAGAAAACAGTTTCCATGGTGATTTTTCCTTTGAGTACCCAACTGTATTTCACTCTTTCTGGAGTGTATTAATGCTTTTTATTGCTCTCATGCTAAATATATTGAAGATTAGATTTGATTTCTTCTGCAGTGATACAGTTTTATCAGGAAAATGGAAAGTAAAAACACAGCATGAAGAAACTGTATCTTTCGGTCAGTATACTGTCATGAAAAGGTGCATGGGGGTGCATTTCAGAAAAAATAACCAGCCATAGGGAAATGGATGCAGTTGTCTGGAAGGTAGGTTATGCATGCCTGCATCTAAATGTTGGAAAGCCTGCCCTTAGGAGGAAATGATCTTAATTCCTTCATCTGTTGAAGGTGGTGTAAGTTGACCATAAAATACTTAGTTACAAGAAATGTCCTGATTTTTAATATGCTATCCTCTTCTCAGCACAGAAAATACAAATCATACAGAACATGGAAATCTTCAAACGCACAGTATCATGCCTTCTTTGTATTTTGTTATGGAGAATTTTGCTTTTCCTTAATTCTAAATTGGTCTTTTTTGCTTGTCAAATAGACAACCTTCCTAAGCCTCCCATAGCAACCTGAATTTCCTGAAATTGAACCTATTGCACTAATACTTATGAACTATATGTTCATTTTCCCCATGTGACTCTAATAAGCAGCACCTGTGTCTCTCCTGTTCACTGTACCTTGAGTCTAGCACAGCTGATGGAGGAACTGGAAATTATAACAAGAAAACCAAGAGAGGAACTTTAATCTCCTTTGTAAAGTATCAGTGAAATATGTTCACTGGAGATGGAAACTTACGTAAATTAGAAACGCTCAGATTCTAGCAACAGGTACTGGCTTTCATGGTCTCAGCAGCCCTAAGCCCTGCTCTTTTCCTGCCTTAAAGGCAATGGGGTTAAAGGAAAGAACTACCCTCATAGCTTGTAGCCAAGTAACCTCTATGGACCAGGTAAGTAAGACGAAAACTGGGATTTTAGCCAATGTTAGCTAACCAGTGAACCAGTGAGCATTTAGCATCTATGCCAAACCACATATTATGGCCTTAGGTGATGCTGGGGACAAACTGCTGAGTGCAAGAATTATTGACCCCTGGTAAGTTTGTAGTGCAGGAAGGATTCTTTTTGGATCAGAGAGAAGGGGGCTGTGGGTGAGTATAAACATATGTAGTATACCCTGGATAATAACAGTGACAACTAAGGTTTATCAAACAACTTTTAAAATATGCTTCTGAGCACCATCTGTGTATGAACTTACTTGATTCTCATAATGAATCTCTGTGCTGACACTATTATTTTTCCTTTACATATAAAGAAATTGAGATTTAGAAAGGCTAGGCAACTTGCTCCTGGAAACTACCATACAATTCTTTACTTTTATGAGTTTGAATTTTTTAGAATCCATATATAAGTGTGATCATTCAGTATTTCTCTTTCTGTTTCTAGATGAAGTTTTCAATTTTACTTCTGCTTCTTTGACAGTATTCTATTTCTTAGTTTTCTGCAATAAGTATTTATGATTTTAAATACCATAAAATAGCACATTTTTAAAGAGCAATGACAAGGAAAAGACAGATTTAGTGAATGTTAGAACACAGAATCAGGAGGGGAACAAAAAAGGTCTTATTTCTGACATTTACCCATTATACTGTGTGGCTCCAAAAAATGAAATACTTTAAAAGGAGATCCTATCCCCATATTTCATAAGAGAAAGTTTTTCTAATTAAGAAGCAACAACATGAAATAAGTCTCTTTTCTCCTCCCACCAAAGTGGATGTGATTTTGTTCTTTATGTATCCAGGGTCAGGGTGTTAACCAGTCTCTGTGGGTCTGTTGGACTCCAGAGCCTGTTGGTTAACATGCTGTGCTCCTGCCCTTCCCGCTGCAGAGTCATCTCCGACATGTTGAAAGACTATACTTTTATCATGAAAAGGCAAGGTGAGGAGGGCAGTCTGAAGAGCTCAGGGGAATCAGGCCAGATGGTGGCCAGAGATACTCTGCATTTTCAGAACGTGATAAAGTCTCTGGCTCTCAGTGGAGAGGGGGAGGGGATGCCCAGGCATCTAGGAGGTGTGGGCTGTGAGGGAAGAACACAGATTAGATGAGTCTTCCTGCTGGAGCTATATGCAGCACTCCAGCTGGCTCCTTTTCCAATCTCATGATTAACTAATCCAAGGATCATATTTTGTTAATCTTCTCATAAATAAAATATTATACACATCATGAAGACATCCCTGATATCCCTGACACCAAGTCAGGTAGAATGGATGACAACAAAAATGGGGGCTTTTCAGATACTGTATTTATAGTTACTGCCAGGTACCAATACTTAAAATGTCTGTAAAATCACCAGGGATGTTTGGGACCTGATGTTTGGTGCAGCCCTTTGGAGCCAGATTGCTACCAGAAGTTTTTCAGGGTTTCTGTTTACAGTACTGGGCAGAGAAGTAAAATGATTTTGCACAGACTTTATACTGCACTATAGCTGTTATTATTTTATTAAATAACTGGTAGCAGAGAGAAGACCAACTCGCATTTCTGTATTTTCTCCTCCTCTGCCTCTTCATTTTCCCTCACTTCTCATTAAGTTTAAGTGACTGAGAGCTCAGGTCTGAAGTTAGATGAATTTGGGGAGCAAAACAGAGTCTGCCATCTATACATAACTGTGAGGTCTAGGGGAAGTCGTCACCCACATTCTCAATTCAGTCTCCCCCTTTACACAGGGTAGATGTGAGGATGAAATGAGATAATACAAATAAAGCAGCTAGCAAAATGCCTGCCATCTGTTCAGTGCTCACTAAATTTCAGAAAGGGGAAAAAACTAAAAACATAAAACAACAACAACAACAAGAACAAACCAGTGTGATTCGGCTGAGTATGTTCCTTGAAATATTTTTGACCTTCCTCTAAGAGAAGTTTATCATCTTACAACAGGGTCAAACTAATTTTTCTATCTATATTGTTGGCCATAGCTTTTCTTTTTCATCCCAAAGTTAGAATCATAAATTGTTCCTGGAGAGTTGATGATTAAGGTGAGGTCCAAGGACTCTCCCTGTTTACTGCTTGAAAACAACCTTTTGTGGAGATCTTTGATGGATTGTAGGAATATTTATGACTCAGGCCTCCTGGCAAAGACCCTGATGCTGACTCATTCATTACCCTGAGAGAGGAAGAAGAAGCAGTTGAAATCATCATTCATTTATTCTGCTTCTTAGTGATGGTGAGAGGTCAAAGCAAAGCCACTCAGTGTAGGCTGAATATGAGAATCAGAATTTTAATAGCATCTTTTTGACCACTAGAGCAAAAAGCATTTATTTCTATTTTTAATTCTTTTATTGGTACATTTTAGGTATACAATACGTTTACATTTATCATTGGGTGCTTGTACCTGTACATGATGTATCTTGGTTCTTATTTTTTCCCCATTACCTGTGCA
>NW_004624774.1:6207950-6218639 GCF_000247695.1 Heterocephalus glaber
ATGACCAGTGATGTTGAACATTTTTTCATATATTTATTTGCTGCTTTCACTTCTTTGTCTGAGAAATGTCTGTTCATTTCAGATGCCCATTTTTGAATGGGTTTTTGAATTTAGGGGGGTCTGATTTTTTTCAATTCTTTTATATTCTAGATAGTAGACCTTTGTCTGAGGTACAGCTGCTAAAAGTTTTTTTCCACATTGTAGGTTGTCTCTTAGCTCTGTTGGAGGTTTCTCTTGCAGTGCAGAAGCTGCAAAAAGCATTTCTAACAAACAGATACTCAAAAAATTCTTCGAAGAATCTTCCTTAATACAAGAGCTGCAGCATTGCTAAATGATCACATTCCATTGGATGCCTCAGGCTCCAAACACAGAAACTATTGTTTCCCCACAAAGCAAGAGAAAAGCAAGTGACATTTGATGGAAAGGTAGGGTGGAGAAAAATAGGCAGTATATTGTGGAATTTCCAGTGTCTTTGGCTTTGAAATCAAGAATAAAAGATGGCATCTTATAGTAGTATAAGAGGATGAGTATAAAATGATCTTTATTATCATAAAACAATAAAGGTCTATCATTACCATAAATAACAGCATAAGATCATTACTGTCATAAAATGATCACAAACAAATACAACATCAATACCATTTACTGAATGGAAGAAATTTAGGAATACACAAATCAGTAAAATTGCTATCAGTTGACTCACAGCTCTAAACAGTCAAGTAAGACACTCAGTGCAAGTCACATGTGGACATAGGGCAAGAGCTACAGAATTTCCAAGCAGAGGGTGGGGCAGTTAAAAGCAAAGCTTTTGATGAACTGCTAAAGACTACCTGAGGCCTCTGTCAATAGAAGTGTTTTGTAAGATATGAAATTAATGGGAAGGGGGATTATTTCTACTCTCAGCACGGTAGATGCTTCCAATAGAGCTACTCTCCTTGACCCACATTTTAAGTAAATGAGTAAGATCTCAAATTCTAAATAAATGAATTCTGGCTGGGGATTTAGCTCAGTGGATTTACCACCTGCTGCGCAAGCACAAGGACCTGAGTTCGATCCCTGGTACCAAAAAACAAACAAACAAACAAAAACAAACAAACCCACAAACAAACAAGATCCTAAATAAATGAATTTTAAATTCATTTTAAAAATGGTTAAGAGCTACCCATAAACAGTAGCTTCCAGCAGGAAGCATGTGGCCTAATAAAAGAGTACTAAGACTTGAGATTAGAGATAAGATGACAGGATACTGAGATCCTGAATTAGTGCTGTTTTCTTTTTTTTTTTTTAGTGCTGTTTTCTATGCTTGGACTAGAGCTTTGGATCCCTTCCCTCTCAAGAAAGCTTAGCATCAGTATCCAGTTTGAGAAGGGCATAGGTGGATTTGAGGCAAGGAGAGTAAACACACACACAAACACACCTGCACGCACCATATAATTTAGTAGTGTCTGCTGTCCGTAATTACTATCATAGAATTATGCTTGCCAGTACTGTACCTTAAGGCCTTTACAATGTAGCATTGGGTGGTACTGATTTTCTGTGTTGAATTTTAGACTGAATAATGACACTAAATAATAAAGGTCATAGTGGTGGTAGTGATAGTACTAGCAGTGATAGCGGCAGTGAAAATAGCCAGAGTGTGCTGAGATTTTAGGCATTGTTTTCTGGCTCCTGCCCCCAACCATCTTTTTTGTTTGCAGTGCTAGGGAGCAATTGTTCTACCACTGAGATATATTCCCATCCCCTCCAGGCACTGTTGTAAATGCTTTATGTATGTTATCTCATATAGTAGTTGTGAAGGTTAAAAAAAAGTTAGGCAGTATTATAATCCTGTTTCTGCAGATGGAGAAACTATTTTAAGTGTCCTGTGTTCCAGTATCTCATTCAGTTTTCATGGTTACCTGTGTGCTTTACTATTTCCTCTTTAGATTAGGAAAATGAGGCACAGACTGGCTATTTGATCATAGTCTTGCAGCTAATACAGTAGGTTAAAGTACTAGAATTCACTATTAGGTTTGAGTGTAAGGCTCAGGTTCTGAGCTGCTATATTATACTTCTGGTACCACATTCCCCTTATCCTGGACACATCCCAGACACTCTCCAACTCTGCCTGCCCTAGTTTGGTGGAGATATAACATGTCTCACCTTCCTTAGCTATCGAAGTGGATAAAATCAATGCCTACCTTAAAAGGCTGGTGTGACAACTGAGATCCTATAGCACACAGAAAGGATCTACATGGTGACTCTTATATGAAGAACTGAGATCCATTTTTGGGATTAGATCACTGCTTTTCCTACCCTACCCTCTCTCTGCCAATGGCATTTCCTCCCAGGGCCCTGAAAGAATCAGAGGATGAATTTCTCCAGGAATAGAAGTTGAAGGGCCAAGGGTTAATGTGTAGAAGAGGAACTGAGCCACAGAGAGGAAAAGGAGTAGGGGAATTGTTTTGGATCCCATTGCCAGGAGCCACTATCTTTTTTATTATTTGTGTAAATCACTTGGCTCTGAAGACACCATAGGCCAAGTTTCTGCATGTGCCAATGAAAATAAATTGCATAACACAATAAATAGTGGTAAAACCAGGCTGCCAAATGAAGAAGGATTTAGATCATTCAAATCCTAAGCTATGAGTTGTCAAATCCAGTTTAATACTGATAAGTGTGGGATAATAACTCTTAGCAAATAGTCCTCTCCCCAGAGCTCCCCTTCTCCCGCAAGCCTTCCAGCTCTTTTACTCACCCCTTGCAAACAGAAAGAGAACCCTGAAGGGATTTGCAATATGAAAAAGGATGGAATATACTGACCAGAAATGAGCCTGAGTTATTATATAATAATCCTGGCTGCCTCAGTTGGGTTTAGAGTAAATATGAAGAGCTAATAGAATCCAGTAAGGTTCAATTAGCTGCAGAAGAGCTTCTAAACCAGAGCAGCTTTTATACTATTAAATTGGATTGGAGGAAGAGCACCACAGTTGGGTATAATGGAAAAATGAAAATGATGAGGGGAACATAAAGTCATGGAGATTGTTGGGGTGCCTGTGGAGTGGTCTGAAGGTGGAGTCAGTGCTGAGGGACACTTGTTAAAACAAAAAACAAGGTACTCATCAACAGCTCATTTTTAACAGCTCTGGCTGTTCTTACATGACTCACACCCATATTCAGAGACCTGGCCTACAAGAGAGAGAAACAAGACCCTACCTGATAACCCTGGAATTTCCAATAATCAATCACCTTTGATACAATGATGGATTATTTCATTCTTTCAATGAATATTTACTGAACACCAAATAGTTCCAGGTGTTGTTCTAGAGCTGAGGATATAACATACTATTGCACAAAAAAGACTGTCAAGGTGACAATAACCATTGAGCATATTTATACTGTGCCACACACCTCACAAGGATTGCTCCTTTAAGCTTCACTTTTATGACATAATTACTATTAGCACCATCATTTTACAATCGAGTAAACTGAAGCTCAGAAGAGACTAAGTAACCTGTCCAAGATTATGAAGGAAGGAATGATGCTAACATCTAGTCCCCACTGATCCACAGCCCCTCTGCTTTCCACTGGTTCCAAATGGGGAAGCAAGCCACAGCAGCCATCTTGTGAAGTGCGGACATCTCCAGCAGCTCCCCCAGGGCCCTGTCACCACTCTTGCTCTGGGTGTGTACATAAGGACATTTCCCAAGTGACATCAGAACTAGAGTGAGTTAGAATATTCTGGCTCTGGTGTAGTCTAGGATTTGCTACTAGTACCACCAGGAGGTTATGAAACCAGGATTGCAGCTTTGTGTTTTCATTCCTGCTTGGTTATTACCTAGTGGTGCCTACTTCTGATCACATTTGGCTTCTCCAAAAGCTGCTCCCACTCTTTTTAGAACTATTAGCTTCCTTGTATTCTCTAGCCCCACATTGTCTAATAGAAGTAATGGGGATCACATATATAATCTTAAATTTTCTAGTAGTAACATTAAAAAAATGAAACAGGTAAAATTTAATAACTTTATTTAACCAAGTTTATTAAAATATTATCATTTTAATATGTAAAAATATTAAAAATTGAGTTTTACTATCTTTTTTCATGCTAAATCTTCAAATCCTGATGTATATTTTACATATATAGAACATCTGAATTTGGACAAGCCACATTTCAGTGCTCTATAGCAAATGGACACTAAGCTTGAGCTATACTTGTTTGTATTTATCAACTTGTCCTGACTAGATTTTATAAGCTGTGCCTCCCAGTGGCATTTATTCACAGTTTACTTCATGCCAAGATTTGTACTGGGCATTTTCATGCATATCACACTTCATCTTCCCAGTAGTTTTCCAAGAAAACACTGTTAGCAACATACCACAGATAAACTGCAGACAGTGAATCGGGGGCTCTGTGTAAGGTATATTTACTTGTACCCCTTCAACATCTAGCACACTATCTTGCAGAGCGTATGATTCAGCTTATAGACTGAATGGCTGGTTACTTAGCTTTCAGGATAAATGGGATTTGAGTCAGGAATGCCTGATTTCAAAGCTTGTAATCTTTCATCTATGCAACTTTTTATTTTACTTTATTTTTGCCACTTTAATTATTAAAGGGTTGTCATAGTTCCTAATGATTCTCCAATGCTTTCTAAGTATACAACCCTTTAGTTCCAATCAAGTCATAGACAGAATATCTTCATCTGCTTGTTATATTTATTGGTCTCTACCATTTCTTTGACTGTGTTTGTTTAACAAAGTGCTTTTAGATGCCTACTTTGACCTGGAGGCTGTGCTCAACCCTGGAGCTATAAAGATCATCAAAACACGATCCTCAACCTCATTCTGGTTGGAAGATGTATTAGTCAGCTTTCCTGTCTCGGGACAAAATATCTGACACCCATAATTTAAAGGGGGAGAGAATTAATTTGGCTCAAGTTTCAGAGGATTTAGTCCATGGCAAGCTAGCTCTAAGGCAGGAACATCACGGTGGAAGGGCATGGTGGAGCACAGCTACTAATGTCATGGTGGCCAGGAATCAGAGCAGAGGAACGAAGCCAGAGTAAAGGTCTAGGTAACAGACAACATGATGGGAACATGAAGTTCCAGAGCTAGGAGAAGGGAGGAAACATGTCCAGATGGCACTAGGGAAGTGAGTGTGACATTCGTGAGGGTTTTCTTGGATAACAGGAAGAAAAAAATCAATGATCTGGAAATGGGAAGGGATTCTAATGAAGGAGGTAGAGGAGAGGGTTAGGAGGGGGAAAAGGATAAAAAAGAATGAAGATGTGTTATGTACATGTACTAGGTGAAAAAGTGGAAAACTGAAATGAATATACACTTCTCAGAAGAAACACAAATTGCTAATAAATACATGGAAAAATGTTCAACATCTCTGACTATTAGAGAAATGCAAAATGTAACAACACTGAGATTCCATTTTACTCTAAAAAGATCAAAAACTCAAAAAGTAACAAATCCTGACAAGGCAGTGGGGAAGATAGAATACAACAATTTTGATGGGAATGTAAACTTATACAACCATTAGGGAAATTAGTATGGAGATTCTCAAAAAACTAAAAATAGAAATTCCATTCAATCCAGCTATTCTCCTTCTAGATATTTTCTTGAAAGAGTTGGACATATTTCAGTGATACATGCATACTTGTGTTTATAGTAGCACAACTTGTAATAGGTAAATCTTGGAAGAGGTCTATATGGCCATGAACAGATGAATAGATGAAAAAAATGTGATTTATATATACACAGTGGAGTAGTACTCAGGCACAAAGAAAGATACATTTGAGTCATTTGTAAGAAAATGGATGCACCTTGAAAACATCATGCTAAATGAAATTAATCAAACAAATGTTATACATCGTATGGTGTGTCTTATATGAGAAAGATGAAGTATAAATAATTTAAAGAGCAAAATTAAGGATAGATTATAGGAAACAGGGAGGTAGACCTCTTTCAGATGGGAAGGTGACTAGGAATAGAGCAAGAGGAGAACAGGGGAAGTGAAAAGGATTAAGATGTGGTATGTGCATCTACTAGCTTCCACAATGAATATTCATTATCAACAAATGCTGACAAAACAAATTTAAAAAAGAAGTGGCACAAAAGAATAGTTCTACAGTGGCAAGGCAATGTTTACAAGAAAAGGGAAAAGAACCTCGATTGCTATCTACTCAATCCTTGAAGAAGAGTATTCCAAGTAGATGTAAGGAACATTGGAGTAAGGATATTAAGAGTAAGCAAGGAACTTTAAAATCACCACTGGAAGAGGCCATTCTAAATGAAGAGCCCTTAGAATCACAGAACTCAAGTAAAGAAAGTCATCATCTTCGGAAGAAAAAGCTCTTGTGGAAATCACTTCCATACTTTCTCATTCCAAAATTTGGATCTGCCAAGTTAAAATAGTATTTGTAAATGAGACTACAAACACAACACAGAAAAAAAGTTTTGGTTGGATAGCTATTTAAATGTTTGTGGTAATTTTGTCTTAATACTGGAAAATTAATTATTTATATTTAAATTGTCTGATTTTTTTCACTATATGTTTTGTTTTATAGGAGCAAACATGGAAATATAATAATTCAAAGATAGGGTTTTTTTTTTTGTACCGGGGAGCGAACTTGGGACCTTGCAATTGCGAGGCAGGTGGCAGCACCACTGAGCTAAGTCCCTGGCAAAGATAGGTATTTTTAAAAGAAAGGAGGGGGAGGGGAGGGCGCACAAAGATACGTCATGTACAGGTACAAGCACCCAATGATACATGTAAACGTATTGTATACCTAAAATGTACCAAGAAAAGAATCTAAGCAAAAGAAAAAGAGAAAGAAGATCATAGGGAGGTATAGTGCTTTCCAAATTATGCTTCACAGACTGTGTAGCTCACAATCACCAAAGAAACACATTGAATGCAGATTCCTAGGCCTTGTCTCAGTTCTGAATCAGATTCTTTAGGAAAAGGACTTTGGAATCTTTTTAAAGAACTCCCCAGGAATTTCTATGTTTACCACAGAGATTTTGAAAATCCCTGGTTGATGAGGATCAAGCGCATTTCACAAGGAAGGTTCAAATCTAGCAGACAACTGTTCTTTTCCATATGTAGGAACTTTAGACACTAAAAGAATATATGAGCTTAATACAGGATCATAACTCAATGAAAGTGACTTTTTGTCTTTTAAAACATTTTACACAGTTAAAAATATACTTATCTGAATTTGGACATGTTGATGACAGGGGAAGGGAGCAGAATATATAATAAATTGATGGTGTTTTATAAGGTGTGATTGAAACATACAGTGAATGTTACGGCTTGGGTTTAGATGTCCCCCCAAAGCCTCATGCAAATGAGATGGGGCTATTTTGGAGGTGGCTGACTCTAGAGTGTATGATGCTGGGATTAAGGGTATGTGATTACTAAATCACTACATGTGAGTGATTGGTTCGGCACTGCCCTAACCCCAGTAGTCAGAATAAGATGAAAGGTGCAGAAAGACTCTTGTTGCTTTTGCTGTGTTCTGCCACTATGAACATTGCCGCTCTTCCAATCCTGCCTTGAGCCAGCCAATTATGAACTGAAACCTCTATGAACTGTAAGCCAAATAAACCTTTTCCCCTTTAACTTTGGGTATCAGGTATTTTATCTCAGCAACTAGAGAAAAAAGTAACTAAGGGAGTGAATGTTTGAATCTGAAAAATTTATTATGGTAAAAGATACATTACCATTAATCTCTCTGAAAATACTCCTCGCTTCAAGCACATTTATCCCAGTGTTCTTGATACTTTCTGAAGTAGTTCTGGAAGTCTTCTTTTATGAGTGTCTTTAGTTGTGCTATTGTAACTACCTCAATATCTTGAATAGATGAAAAATGTTTACATTTCATGGTCATTTGACTTTAAGGAAGAGCCGGAAGTCACACAGTGCCAGGTCCAGGGAATAAGGTGCTTGAGGACACTCTGTAATGTTTTTATGAGCCTCCCTCTCCATCGGACAGTGTAGCTTTCACTGTATTTTTGTTCACACCTCATAAAGACACTCATAAAGAACAAGCACTTTCACAACTGCTTCAGAAAATGGCAAGAATGATGTCAGTGATTGGATAAGTGTGTTCTAGTGAGGGACAGTTCAAAATTTAGGGGATTAATGGCAATGTATCTTTTGCTGTAATGCAAATTTTAATATAAATTTTCACTACATACTGTGTTCACACCTCATATATCTATACAAATCCAACCTCTCTGGGAGTAGAGAGTGAAACCCTCTCTGCAGATGGCATGGCATTTTTTCTCTTGGATGGATGCTCAAGTATTGTTCCCTCTTTTACCCTTGTGGAGGGCAGGCTAGAATCAATAGCTAGGGGCAATAACATCCATGGCGGGGCTGCCTCTTAGGAGGTGGTACTCAGTCCTCAGAGTTCTGGGGATCACATCATAAGAACACCGAGTCACTATTAAATTCAGTAGTGCTACTACTCTTGCCTCTGCTGGGATGCTAGGTTTCAATACTGAGAATCCATGATTTTAGGTCATTTAACTTTTAACTCATCCTATCATGTCATACTTAATACACCCTTGTATGTTATTCTAAGTTCTTTTTGAAATAGGATAGAGTAAAAAAATATTCTGGGTCAACAATTCTATTTTGACAGATCAGTATCAGTCTAGTTTCCACATATAGACAGGTAGACTGAATGCTGTTTCTATGTTTCTGGTTATGAAATTGCTGTGTGTGTGTGTGTGTGTGTGTGTGTGTGTGTGTGTAGGGAGAGTTGCTGGTAAAGAATCACTGGTGATTCTTCATGGAGGTAATACGATTTCTTCAATCGAGCCCATTAGACTATCTTTTTGTAATTATCTCAGGGGCCAATCTGTCTATGTAATGGGCTCTGGAGGAATCAAACCCTCATGCTCTTACAAAAGAAAATGTTGTGTGCATGTCACAAGAAAACAGTTTTGAAACACTGCTGCCTAACCATCACAACAACAGCTCAGAGGACTTTGCTGTGTGACTACAAGAGATTGTTGGATTTGGGACTTTATTGCTCCAAAGCGTATTTCTTTTCTCTGTGGGCCACTCTATAAATCTAAAATGTGTGTAACACCAGTGGCACAGGGGACTCCACAGCATCTGGTGGTTGGGAAGGCTACTGCCTGCTTGCTTACTCTGTGGAAGGATCCAGAATCCTAAGTTTGGAGAGACGGCCAAAACTCTGGATGACTTTGGGTGTAATTATGACTAGCTCTTTTGCTTCTTTGGATTGGGCTGGCCAATTGTCCCAATTCCCCTTACCTGGAGAATTAACACCTTCACATTGTGGACATGTGTAACAATTTTTTAGCTAGTGCTACTTCATGTACCATGAAGATGTTCATACTACAAAATGGTATTGTGATCTCTTCAGGGTTTTTTGCAAATTATTAATATGTATGGGATACAGGTAATTGATTCATAATGAAATAAAAATCATGAAAAGCTAAGCATTAAGAAATGAAGAATGATTGAAGGGTGATGCAAAATAATCAGTGATAGTAGTTATTATAGATTGAATGTGTCCTCCCCAAATTTATATGGTGGTCTTAATCACCAGGACCTTAGAATGGGACCTAATTTGGAACATGGTCACTGTAGATGTGATTAGTTACAATGAGTTCATTAGTGTGGGTCCAAGCAATTATGGCTAGTGTCTTTATAAAAAACGGGAAACTGGGACAAGAGATAGACAAGAGGGGAACACCATGTTGACACAGACAGAGCGATGGTGACACATCTACAATGCCAAAGAATGACAAAGATTGCCTGCCAACCACCCAGGACCAGGAGAAAGGCACAAAAGTTTCTCTGTCACAGCCTTCAGAAGTGACCAACAGTGTCAACACCTTGATCGTGGACTTCTCTTTTACACAGCTATGAGACAATAAATTTCTGTGTAAGTCATCCAGTTTGTGGTTCTTTGTTATGGCAGTCCTACCAAATTAATATAGTAACACAAGCCAGGTACTATGCAAAATGTTTTGCTTATATCATTTCATTTTCTTTAATAATAGGCTTTTGGTCTGAAGATTGGTATGAATTATTAACTGGTGGGGATAAATAGCTAGGTCAGTAGGAGAAGAATTTTTCTTCTCTTTTCATCATCAATAATGGGTCAGATTAGAGATTTCAATATATGCTGACCTGTAGGACTTAGTATACGATGTAGTAATCATTATTTCCTTCATATGCAGCTTTGCCAAAAATCTGTAAAAGTACTTATGAGCCTAAGATAAAGCACCATGTGTAGGACTTCTTCCCACTTATGGTACATGTAAGATTCTCTTTTTTAAAAAAAAATTATTATTTTTTTTTCCCATTAAGTCTATTGGTACATTTTAGGTATAAAATACAGTTACATTCAGCATTGGGATCTTGTACCTTTACATGAGAATCTTGGTTCTTTTTTTTCTCCCCTTCCCTTGCCCTCCCTTCATCCTCTCCAACCTTCCCTATTTACAAAGACTTTGTCTCCATTTGTTTCCTTTTTTCATAGTTTTTCTTTTCCCTTTTTGCCTTTTCCCTACTCCTCCCACTTCCCCTGCTCCTTTAGACCTTTTCTTCCTGTTACACAATATCAATTATACATTTTTAAAATTATAATATCAAGATCTAGGAGACATTACCACAGATTTTACAGAATTTAAAAGGATATAGAAAGCATATTA
>NW_004624774.1:6221074-6292165 GCF_000247695.1 Heterocephalus glaber
TTTTTATCTGTGTCCTCTCTAGATTTACTAATCATGTCTTGCACCATGAGCACAATCTTTGCTGTTATCTGAGTAATTATTTCTGATTTCATTTTTCACAGATCCTCTCCAGGTGGTTGAGTATCAGATTGTTCCAACTTGTTTCCCTTTGGGGTTGCTGTAGGTGATCCAGAAGTCTGTTTTTGAGGCTTGCTTACATGTCTTCTCATTTCCATGGCGGGGGTGGGGGTGGGGTGGGTGCTTCTCGCACCTGCACAGCTCAGCTTCTCTTCCCTAGGAGCTTGGGATGGCAGTGGGGGATCGTCCTTCTGGGTGCTCAGATTCTCTTTTCAAGAGGAAGAAAAGGTGAGGTGCCCCTATATCCCTTATCAGAGGGAATTGATATTAATTTTAGATCAATAATTCTGGTGGCATTTTTGTTAACTTCTGGACTGTCTCTCCCTTCCCCTACAAACCTGAACTAATCCAATTCTTAGGCACCGTGATTCTCATGCTTTATTTTTTTATTACCATACTTTAATTTTTCATATCATTTCCCTTTCAGATTCTATTTAGGACTTACTTTAATTCCCTCTCCTGTCAAGTTGATTTTCCCCAAGCTTCCTTCTGACAGGCCCATTGCAATACAAAGAAGAAAATGGGCAAAAGGAAAATGAACCAACACACAAAGTCATAAGTTAAAATGTGTCCCAAATAGGATGGTCACAAAATCATTGAGCAAATATTGCTGCCAATCAATCTGCCTCCACAGTGAGTGCTCTGCAGGCGGGATTACCAAGATTAAAACTAGGAGCAATGACGTGCAAAAGTGGGCCTGACTGACCTTATTGATTCTTCCCCACTGAGAAAGAATCACAGGTTAGCAGGAAGAAATCAATTGAACTGCATTAAGTTAAGCCAAGTGAATATTTATTCATACCATGCCTGGAAATCACTTTCTAAAGTGGCAAAAAAATTAACTCTAGATAAATATACATGCTGGTTTATAAATGCTTATGTAGGTACCTGTTTCTTTTTCCTTTTTATATTATTTTAAAATCTGAGATAAAATGCAATAGAACATAGGCTCTTCCTACCTTTTCTTCTACCCCTTCCCCTTGGTTCTCTTTGTGTTTTAATTAGTAATGTTTGTGATATGTAATGACTGTATTCATTGTGGATAGTTGTTACGTGTACAGGACACATCTTAATTCTTTTAACATCCCCTTGTTCTGCCCACCCCATCTCTTGGTGCCCTTCCCATGTGCAAAAGATCTATCTTCCTGTTATTTGTGTGGATGTGGCTACTTCAGTTGCACCCAGATTTCAGGATGTAGTGACAGGGCAGACACATATATCTCTGCAGCCAAGGAAGCAATGGAAGCCATTTGCTCTCAAAGAAATCATGATTTTTGGCTTCTTAGATTAAGAGAAGCTGGCCCTTAGGCTTCAGTGCACCACAGGGAACAGAGAATTCATTTCTTTCCTCCTCCAGTGAGAACATACGGGCTGGGGCTAAAGAGAGCTTTCAGAATGAACAATGGGTGGAAAACACTGCTTTTCCAACAGTGAGAAATGTGAAATTCCGCTCCTACCCTCCCATGTGTCACCAGGGAACCATCCTGTCTGCTCCATCAGTACTGGGACATGAGCCAGGCAATCATTTGTACTCAGGGACTCAGCTTTAACCTAAAAAAATCACCACAAGAGCCAAAAGGGGCTCCTCTCCATTCCTCATCTCTAAGTAACAAAGAGTAACACATTTTCCTGCAAGAAATTATTTGTGGTTCTGATTGAGAATAGCTTACAGCTTGTTTTTCCTTTAGGCAGACTATCTACTTCTAAGCCTGTCTTGCCTGCAAAGATGAGGGAACTCTGCCTTCCCTGCAGCCACCGAGGCATTTTAATGCATTGCTGAGCCTCCAGTAGGCGGCCTGTGAGCCAAGAGATCTCGAAACAGGAAACATTCAGGTGCAGCATCAGAGATTGGCTGTTAGGAAACCAAGGGCCAAATTTATATTTAGTTGGGAATATAAAAGATCCATTCCCAACTTGATGAGAAAATAAATCACTGGCCCAAATCATTACATTCTCAACACTGGGCAATGAGGCAACTGGAGACATCTGTGTCTCTGCAGCTCAGTGTCAGTTGCCCTGCTTCATTTTCTTACAACTCTAAAATGTGGGAAGGGAGTGGAGATAGGGGAGAGAAGGAGAGTGAAAGAGAGAGACTCAGAGACAGACAAACAGAGACAGACCAACCAACAGACTGACCGACCAATTCAAAGGAGACAGAATGAAATAATATGGTAAAGAACATTGGATCAAAATCAGCGAGCCTGAGTTATTATTCTAATTCTGTCACTTGGTCATCCGATGTCTTGAGCTGGTGATATGACCATACCAGAACCATAGCTTTCTGAAGTATAAAGTGAAAAGCAGAATTTCAGCCAATATTCCAAGGCTTTGAGTTTTGTTCTTTTTTTTTATCCTAAAGTGGCATAAGGACAATGTGATTTTCAGAACTATTATAGAAGATAGTATAAGAAAATAAATTTTGTAAGCTATTAAATGATAGATATACTAGCTGTTGCCATAGAGACAGGAGAAAATTCTTTAAGGACTTTTTTTTTAATCATAGAAGTTTGGCACAATTGTTAGGGTTCTCTAAACTTTTGAAGTCACTGCAGCTCTGAACTTTGCTTTCTCTATCTAAACTGCTGTCCTCCTGGAGGATAGGAAAATGAAGTAAAAGAAGTGCAAATGTGCTTGAAAACCACAAATTATACTAGAAATGGAAGTAATGATTATGTAGAGAACTCGTTTTGACTTTTGGCAGTACAATGCACACACTGTTAGTTCTTGGCTCACTGACAGGTTTTAATTGGTCTGGCTATGGAGACCGTATAGAGCTATTACGTGCTACACCTGTGATGGCCATGCAGTGTGGTAATCAAGAGAATTAGGTTGGGGACCCAGAGAACGGCTCTCACCACTGTGCATAATCTTCCTCACTTTGGGAGGAAGTTAACAGCTGCTTTATGGTCTCTCATATTATTTCACTTTCTTGGAGAGAGATCCCAATCAGATCCACCTTAACTAAACAACATCTATCTCTGGGGCTTTGAACATCACAACATTTGTGCAGAAATATTAACTCTGACTTTGAAACAGTTTATGGCTTGGGAGTAAAAAAAAAAAAAAGTCATGTGTATCAAACATTGGATAAGACCATTACTTGGTGGCAGTGAGAATCAGGAGCAAGAAAGTGGATCTTTTTATATATTCCAGAGAAAAAAGGAACAGGAGGATGAGCAGATCAATTTAGCTCTCCAAGTATTTATTTTTCAGCCTGTAAAAGGAAAGGAGAACGAGGCTTCTGGGACAAAATGACTATTTATTCCTAAGCTTCTCACTGAAACTACCAAATCTTTTGGAATTTTCTTCTTTGCTACCTTCCCTGTTCCCCAATATGCCCATCTCTTCTAAGAAGTTGGGCTAGTATATTCTGCTGTTTGGATTTCTTTTCAGCCTTGGGCAAAACAACCTGATAAGTGATTAGAAGGTGGCACATATGAGTATTGGCTGTGTACTAATCATAATGTTCTGATTTAATCCTGTGAGATAAAGGTGCTACGGGGATATTTAAAGCCCATCATGAACTATGACTCAGGAAGGGCAACCTAACAAGTTTGTTGGCTGAGTATGGAGTCAAAGTCAGGTCTCTTGACTTCAAGTCTTTTCTATGTAATCTGTGGAAGAAGCATTCAGGGGCTATGGACCAGGCCTTGTTTATTTGTAAGGCCTCAGAACTTACCATAGCACTTGTGACCTTATTGTGAAATTTAATTTTGAGGACAGGAGATTCCCAAAGTGCTCAATCTCTCTAGCATATGCAAAATGAAAAGGTGCAGCATCCCATTCCTACTCGTTTCTGCCATCACTGAGTCAGAGGAAATGCCTCTTGTTACCTAAAGGTGAGCAATTTTGTTGTGAGACCATAGTGGTGACACTGGCATATACAGCAGTTGGGAAATCCTTCCAGTTGGCCACATCCCAGCAGAGTGGCTTTTGGTCTGCGTCTACTTTGTTCTGCCCTGAAAGAGTTCAAAATGAACGATTTATATCTATAGTTCCCAATTCATGCGCCAAGGCACTCGAGGGTATTGTGGGAAACTTACAGGGTATTTTACATTTTGAGGGAGGGCTGTGAATGTAGCCCGGTGGTAGAAGATTTTCCTAGCATGTGAGCACCTCTGGGTTTTAGCTCCAGAAAAAAAACTGAGGAAATGACACTGATTTTCAACATCTCCCAGATACTTTGAGAACTACTGGCATGAAGAAACTCATCGCTTCAACATCTGTGTGTAGTATATTAACAGCAACGTATCCTTGCAAAGCTGGCTTTCTGGCAGTTAATACAATGAACAAGTACTGCATCCAAATCAGCATGGAACTTATAACAAGGGTGGCAGTACCCAACTGATTCCAAGGTGGGAGAAGCTGTGCAGAGTCTAGTAGGTGCACATATTCCATTGTAGGTAAATGTAATTAAGAATGACATAAAAATATTTCAATTTGCATGGACTATGTTTCACCCAAAAGTTACTGAACTGTTAAGGTACACCTCCTAAGCAGTTTGGACCTACCTACTTAATAAACAGAGCCTTGCCGGGGATTTAGCTCAGTGATTCTGCCGCCTGCCTTGCAAGCACAAGGTCCTGAGTTTGATCCCTGGTACCATAAAAAAACAAACCAAAAAAACAGAGCCTTTATGAACTTCTCTTGGCCCAGGAAGATTGTGGAAAATATTACTGCAGTAGTAAGCATGCTGTGAATGAAGGTCGGGAACCTGGCTTGCTCTACGTTATCCCAGGACTGTTCCTGCCTTGGGTTCTCCACTTGCTACACAGGCAGCAGCAACATCAGCTCCCAGTTACTTAGTTCCTAACTACTCAAACATGAGCCAGCTCAGAAGCTGTACAACTGCATGACCTTGTTTAATCTCTAAAGCAATGCAAACATGGGACTTTAAAATCTCTGTTTTTCAGATGAGGAATATTGAGGCTTACAAAGACTAACACTGTTCAGGGTCATTTAGCTAGTAAGTGGCAGAACAGGGATGTAAACTTGAGGCTCTTTGATTTACTCAAACTTTAGGGTTTGGCTCCCCATCTATTGTTTTTTTTTTTTAGTTGAGCTTTTATTTTTGAGATAATTGTAGATTCACGTATAGTTGTAAGAAATAGGAAAGAGTTATTACATAGCTTTCCCCAGTTGTCCTTAATGGTAACATCTTGCAAAACTCTTACAACTACATCACACCCACAACTACATTGACATTGATAGATCCAAGGTACAGAACATTTCAATCACTACAAGGATTTCTTGTGTCCCCTTTCACAGTGGTGTCTACTTCCCTCCAGCTCCTGCTCTCTCCTTCATGCCTGGCAACCACTAAGCACTTCTCCATTTTTATAATTGTGTCATTCAAAGAATGTCATAGAAATGGGGAACAGGCTCATGGTTGTTGCCAAGGGTTAAGGAGAGGTACATCAGATAGTACATAAGCTTGGGGCATTGGCTTTTCTTCATTCAACATAAGTTTTTTTGGAGATCAATTCAGATTGTTGCGGGCACCAACCATTTATTCTTTTTTTATTTCTGAGTAGTATTCAATGGTGTGGATGTACCACAATTCGTTTAGCTATTCACCCTCTTAAGCACATGTGTGCTGTTTCCAGTTTGTGGGAATTATGAAAAATGGTGCTGTGAACATTGTGTCTAAGTTTGTACATAGGTTTTTGTGTGAGCATAAGTTTTTATCTATCTTGAGATAGATGTGTACAGAGGCACAATTCCTGGATCACATGGTTTTTTTAGAAACTGTCCATTTTTTCCCAGGATGTGTGTGGTTATATTCCTACCAACACTGTGCGAGGGATAAAGTTCCTCTGCACTCCAGCATCTGGTGTTGTCACTGTTTCTTATTTTAGCCACTGTGATAAATAAGTCATAGCTCATGGTAGTTTTAATTTGCATTTCCCTAATGACAATGATGTTAAATATTGAGGGATGTGATTATTTTTCATCTGTCTCCCATCTTTGATGAAATGTCTCATGTCTTTTGCCCATTTTCTAGTTAGATGATTATTATTTAGTGCTGAGTCTTGAGAGTTCTTTCTGTATCTCATTTCTTCTAATCTGTAGCCTGTCATTTCATCCTCTACAGAAGGCCTTTTGCTGAGCAATTGGTCGTCATTGTAATGAGGTTCAATTTACAGATTATGCATTTGGTGTCAAGTGTAAGCATTCTTTGTCTACATCCTGAAAATTTTCTATTTTATAATTTATAGCTTTACATTTTACATGTAAGTTAGTGATCCATCTTGGGTTAATTTTTGTTTAAGGTATGAGCCCTAGGTTAAAGCTAACATTAAGCCCGTGGGAGTCCAGTTGCTCTAGCACCATTCGTTGAAAGGACTATCTTTCCTCAATTGGATTGCCTCTTTAACTTTGTCAGAAGTCAGTGGGGCATATGTGTGGGGCTTTGCTTCTGGACTCTTTAATCTACTCCATTATCTATGCCTCCATCCTTCCATTAATGCTACACAGTCTTGATTACTCTAGTTATATAGTAAACTTTGAAATTAAATAGACTTCTCCTGTTATTCTCTAAAAATAACCTCCTATTTTAGCCATTCTAGTTCCTTTTAGTTTCCATATACATCTTAGAATAATTTAGTATGTACCTACAAACAATCTCAGTGGTATTTTGATTGAAAAATTGCATTGAATCTGTATTTCAATTTGGGGAGAGCTGACATCTTTGCTATGCTGAGTCTTATGCTTCCAACTGTCAAAGAGCAACATTTGTTATTTTAGGGCTAGGATCACAAATTTAATTGGCCCTAAGAGGGGCAATGTACCAGGATGAGGAATGTGCAGTCTTCTTATAGCAAACTGGATATTGAAATATATTTCTATATTATAATTAAACAATAGCTCAATCAGATGTTATATAACAAAGAATGTAACCTCAGCAGGGAAATTTAATAGGAAGCGAGGGGCATTGTGGCTTGCTAGAGGAAAGCATGACCCTACAAACAGGGCCACTGCTACTCAGTTCCTCTCTTAAGAACATGTGCATAGTCTTTGGGAGGCAGAGGTAGAACAATTACAAGTTGCCCAGACTGGGCAACTTAGCAATATCTTAGTGAGCCGCTGTCTCAAAATGAAAAGGGCTAAGGATGTAGTTCAGTGGGAAGTTTCTGGGTCTAATTCCTACTAAAGCAATAAATGAATGAATAAATGAATAACCAACCCCCCCATGGGCACAAGCTTGGCACGGTGGTACACACTTCTAATCCCAGCACTTACAGGCAGGAGGATCATGAGTTTGAACATGGGCACAGGATTGCTGCGGCTTATAAATTTTCAACAGAAGCTTGAAATCATTTTAAAAACATTAGCAGGAACTTTAACATAAAACATAATTGGTCAAACATACACATTTATAGGTTGGATCCAGATAACCATTGGGTTCTTTGTGGTCTCTGAATTAGAGGGGGCAACCGAAAGTCTCAAGTTTCAAGGACTTACACTCCAGCTACAGGAGACACCACAAAGCAAGCCACATGGTGTCATCACACAGGGAGACCCTTCCCTCCCCTACCTCTGGTCTATGAGCTTAGATGGATCCCAAGGAGCCTAGAAGCACACACACTAAGAAAGGGAGACAGACACTTTCCCAAGAATCCTAACTGTGGCATGAGGCGCTCTTGGGAAGTTTAATTCACTTGATGATTTAACATGTATTATTTAACCACAGAATCTGAAGCAAACATTGACAGGATGAGAGGGCACAAAGCTTTACATCTGAGCATCACAGAACATGATGGGAAGAGGTCGTGTTATTCCATGTTTCTCCCAGTGTTCTATCACCTCTTAGTGGAAATTAAAAAGCAAAAGCTCTCCAGAGAAGTTTCCTGATGTTCTTAGAATAAAACCTGAACATCTTATAATGACTTACAAGTTCCTGTGTGGTCTTACCTCTGTCTTCTGGAACTTCTCTTTTTTTTCCCCAACTCCTGCCTTCTGTCTTTCCAACATGTCAAGACTAAAGGGCTTTGTATTTTTCATTCATTCATTCATTCATCTACTCACTTGAGAAACACTATGGAACAAGTACCAGGAATACAACAATGAACAAAGCTGATTCAGTTCCTGTCCTCATGGATTTGACATTGTAAAGGGAAAGACAGACATACATATATAACATTATGCCTAGTGGATAAGCTCTATGAAGAAAAATTGAACAGGATTAAAGCATAGGGAATAATGGTAATTGCCATTATCTGTGGGGGATGGGGAAGCCTTCTGGTTAGCATGTGAGCAGAACTTGAATGAAGTGACGGAGCAAATCACAAGAGCTCATAGGAGAAGAACTTTCTAGGTGGGAACCATAAATACAAAAAGCCCAAGGGGGAACATGTTTGGCTTATTTGTGGGGTGGTAAGAAGTCCGTGTGCTAGGGCAGGAGAGTGATGGAAAGCAGACAGAAGGGCACTTGCAGGGCGCTAAGCCTGTGGATTTACCCTGTGTTATGGTTTCTAACTAGATGTTCCCCTCAAAGCCTAATGTGCTCATCAGCAGGGCTTTTGAAAGGTCATTGAATCAAGGGACACCATAGCTGAACTTGCTGTTAAGAAGTGGGACCTGGAGGGAAGAGGTGGGTCACTGAGGGCGTGACTGGAAGGGTGTAGAGTATCTTTCTCCTAGCTGCCTCCCTTCTTCCTCTGCTTCCTGGCCATGATGGCATGAGCAGCTTGTCCTCTGCCATGCCCTTGTGTCACGATGTCCTGCCTTGGAGCCAGTGGACTATGGGTTAAAAACGTGAGACAACATAAACCTCTAAGTGCGAGTGTTGGGTATTGTGTCTCAGTGACAAAGGAAGTTACTAAGACACCCTGGTTGTAAGAAGAAGAAAGTGAGGAAGGTTTCTGAGCAGGGCAGTGACATGATCCAACTTGCAGGAGGAGACAGTGGGTGGACAGTGGAAACAGACAAATCCCAATGGAGGTTATTCGAAAAGTGTCAGAGAGAGGTGGCTTGGACTAGTGTGGTAGTGATAGGGCTGGGGAGAAATTGATCAATTTGAGACACTTCAAGGATAGAGGTGATAGAATTGCTCTTGAACTGGACATGGAATGTGGGAGGAAGGAGCCCAGGATGACTACAAAGGTTGTGCCCTGTGTGACCGATACATTCACTGATATCAGAAAAATCTGTACCTCTGACTTCACAAGGTTAGTTCGTTATCACAATTGAATTCTCGGGCCAATGCCTCCTTTTTGGAGAAGTCTTCCTTTAACCTATCAGCAGCACACAGATGTTTTGTTAGGACTTAGAAATATCTGAAATCATCTTATTCATTTAATTTGACTGGCTATATTGATTCATCATCTGGATCACGCCCTGGAACGCAAGCCCCAAGAGGATGAGGTCCGTGTCTGCTTAGTTTATTATTATATCTTTATTTAATTTGTTGCCTGGATCTTGGGAAATGATCAATAAATATTTGTTGAATGTGGTTTACAAAGTGCAAAACAAGTTAAGCAAATTTCCAAGTTTCATTCATGTAGTTCCTTTCAGAGCAATCAGTTAACAGACTAAGTAATACTGATGATCTGTGGCAGAGACTGCGTCAATCTCTAGGGAACAGAAGTGCACAGAAAAAGCACCATCTGCACATGGTGGAGCCCACAGCACCCGATGTAGGCACAGTAAAAACCTCAAAAACACGGCCCTCTCTGTGTTAATGATCCTTCAGGAAAGGTACCTGGAGCCCTGAGAGCATGTGACCTGTGGATCCAACCATTTTGGGGCATACAGGCAAGGCTTTTCCTAGCTAAGATCCACAGAAGCAGTCACTGTGGGCCTAACATTTATAGGAAGGGGGTATGTGGTGACTCTAGATCCCAGTTTCTGTGGAACTTTTTGTGAGAAGAAATACATTTAGTTCTGGGAAAAGTTGAACAAGTTCAGCCTCCTTATGCACCAGGGGCTGGGGCTCAGTTGGGTTAAAAACTTGGGCAAAGATAAGCAGCTGATCAATGGCACAACTAGGGTTTTGCATTTATCATGGTATATCTGTAAAATGGGAACACTATTCATTTATCAGGGCTACTGAGAGAATGAAAGGTTTAAGACCTGGGGAATGCTTAGTGCAGTGCCTATCTATGAAAAGTGCTAACTACTATACCTGGTGATAAGTATTAGATTTCAAACTCTTGAAAGTATTAATCATGGTAATAGTCTTTCCATACACACAGAGACCAAATAGCATAGTACTTGTAGCACTTAAGATAGCACTTACAGAGAATATGGCCTCAATAAACATGTTGGATGAATGAATGATGGATGGCTCAATGACGAACCTTTGTGGATGTGACCAACTGTTCTTAGCAGAGATGAGCACAGTAAATACACAGAGATAAACCAGGCCAGACCCATTTGTGCAGCTCAGCTGTCTCAGCATTGGTAGCTGCTGTTAGTTATATTATAGAAAAGCGGATTCTTGCCAGCCAGACACTCGACAACTTGAATGTAAGAAATTCAGTTGAATCCTTGGGTTTTAACTAAAGATAAATTATAAAGTGGAAAGGCCCAGAGGATTCGATGATTTTATGCATCAATAGTACTTGGAATAGGAAGGCCCAGCCAAAGGCTAGGAATAGCTGCTATTAAAATGGCATTTTCCTTTGCACTTAAAAACTACATGTTAGATTTGTGCATGTGACTTCTCAGCTGCTACAATAATAGAGGAAGTGGTTTTGAATTAACACTAATCAACCTGACTCTCTAGGGGCACCTTGTACCTGAGAACTTCCAAGTCCTTTGTAAACAGCCGTTAAGCCTCCCTGTCTCCTGAGGGATGAGCTCCTGGATTTTTGCTTAAACCAAGAAGTTGCAGGAAAGAAGCTGTAATCAGGAGCAGAGTGGGTGTCAGTGGGGATAATTCTCAGGTCCCTCACAAATTCAGGCTTAGAAATGGTCAAAATAATCTGCAAGACCCCAAGATATTTTGCCTAGCAAAGTTCCACTTCAGATCCCACCAAGTGTCAGCCGTGGGACAAATGGATGACTGAAAATTAGAACAGCCATTGTGAAGGGCAATTTAGCAGTAACTCTGTGGCACACAGATACTTCCAACTCAGCAATTTCACTCTGACACTTTTTTAGTTAGAGAAATTCTGGTACATGTGCCAAACAGGCAAAAGCAACTCCCCCGTTGCAATGTTATCTGTA
Organism: Heterocephalus glaber; assembly: GCF_000247695.1. The sequence goes on from NW_004624774.1 coordinate 6,232,364, forward strand.
GGAGTAAAAATCTAAGATCACCTCAAGGTATATTTATCAAGGTGAAACAATTAGATGGATAGTGTGATAATATGCTGCTAAAAAGAACAAGGCTGACCCAAATGTATTCTCATGGAAAGCTGAGATGAGTTATATATATCTGAAAAAAAGTAAATGGCAGAATCATATGTATTGTATGCAATAGATGGTCATTTAAAACAACATCACAAAAGCCAGGTGTGGTGGCACATGCCTGTAATTCCAACACTTGGGAGCCTGAAGCCAGAGGATTGCTTCAAGTTTGAGGCCAGCCTGGGCTACAAGGTCAGTTCAAGTCCAGTTTGAAGTGCAAAGCAAGACCCTGTTTAAAAAAATACACCCACAAATTCATTGATATTTCTTCCTCTAGGAAATAAAGCTTATTTAGCCTACCCTTCAATGTGTATCATACTTTGTAACTCATCTCTAAGAAACAAAATATGGCAGATATAACAATGTGCCACTTCCAAGACTAAGTCATAAAAAGGCACTGTGGCTTCTTTCTTGATCTCTCATCTAGAGAAAGCCTGCCAAGAACACCCAAGGATCCCTGTGGTGAGGCCCACAAGGCAGCTCCTGCCAACAGCCAGAGAGGGACTGAGGGCTCCAGCCCACAGCCAGACCAAGCTGTCACAGACGCCCGTCCTCCCGCACCAGTCAAGTTGCCATAGAACTCAGTCCTGCCTCACATTCTCAAAACAACATGAGTGACCACCCAGAATTTACTCATCCTTAGATTTCACACTTGGAAGAGGTATGAGGTAACAAAAAAGTGCTACTTATTTCAAGATACTAAGGTATGTGGGAGCAATTGATAATATACCTTTTATATAATCACAAATCTCTCCCCCTCACACATCCATACATACACACTTACTCACACAGAAAAGCCAATGCGTCGAGAAAGTTCTGGAAGAAAATATGTCAGATAATGATAGCAGGTACCTTTGAGGAGTGGAACAGAGAATAGGGTGGGGATGAAATTAACTTCACCTGTTCTGCTTCTGGTTTTGTTGTATAATATTTAATACATTCATATTGATGTAATTTTAGAAAACACTTAAATAAGGAAATACAATTTAAAATTCTACTAAATTTCATGGTAAGTCAGATAAAACTGTGGCTTACCTTTGATCATCTCCAGGAAAAAGGGTTGCTTAGCAAAGTTGTTTAATAATAAACAAGGTTATCAGTAGAGCTCCCCAACCTACTTAAGAAAGCCAACTCCTGTCAGTGAACTCTTAAAAATCACCTTAGCATAAGGCATGTACAATGAATGACTATTCTACTCATGTCTCTTATCTGTTTTCAAAGCAGGTCAAAGAGACCTTTATTGGGACAACACCAACTGGCAATACTTTCACTCCCAAAGAGTATCAACATTCTTTTGAAAGTAACAGGGATACCTCTATTGAAAAAGCCAAATTACATATTAATGCATTCTGGTTTTATCAGGTGGTTGAGAATCAAAGAGGCTTTGTTATCAGGTAAGGTTATGGAAGAGGTATTTTAAAAGTAACTTTGTATTGGATTTCTTTTAGGCTTCTGCTAATTTGTTTTCTGACTTTGAGCCTGGGGGTCTGCATCTTTTAATGGTTGTGCAAAGTGAGGACCCTAATCCCTGTCTGTATCTAGATTGGCTGCAGGCATCAAAACTTATGCATTTTCCATGGAATTGGGTCCAGAGCTTAGCTGCAAGATGCCTTCTGGGTGACTGACCAGAAATTCAATCATAGCACACTCATTTCAAAAATCCCTTTCATGTATCATTTAAAAGCAGCCAGCATACTTAAATTTGCATAACTCTGACCTTGGATTTTGGAAACCAAAGAAAATAATAGATTTCTGTTTAGTTTTCAGGATGATGGGAAAAACAAACCGGAAGCATTTTCTTTTCCTGGATTACTAGGCAGATTTAAAACTTTACAGTTCGTAACATAAGCCATTGTCCCGAGAAGCTCTGGAATAAGAATAACTAACATTTATAGGGTGTTTTATACCCTATAAAGTACATTAGCATTCATTGCTTCATTTACTGGGAAGAGAGGGTCTTAATTATTCTTTCTGATGAGGGGACAATGGTTCTTTCACTCCCAGCATCTGCAGAGATTACTCTGATATTGCCCTCATCTTTCCTATGAACACTTTAAAGAAGCAAAGCTGGCACTCTCCAGCTCCCCCAGCCTAGGAACCAAGGAATGCACTGTAGCAGGCATGATTTGTTAATTTTCCTTATGCTGCAGTGTGTGTTCCAGGTTCTCTTGCACTGACTCATTGCCCACATGAGTCTTTGTTACATGAGTACCGCAGGGTTAGGAGGGCCTCCATGGGACACCTGTTTAAATCCTGGGTTAGTCATTTTCCATTTGCATGGTCTTGAACAAATTATTTATCTGGCAAATATTTAAGATTATTTTAAATCTCAGTTTTCCTATCTGAAAAATGGGGCTCATCCTAATAGTACACACATCAAAGAGATTTCATGAGTTAAATGAGTGAATTATGCAGGGTGGCTGGGGCGTGGTTCTCACTCAGTCCCGGTCAGGGGCTGCAGATACACAGTGAGCTGTACTGTAGACTGCTTGGGCATCAGGACACATTCGCCATTCCTTCAGCGCACTGAGCAGCTCTCTGCTGGGCACAGTGCCAAGCTCCGGGGGTACACAAAATAAAGATTCTTCTCCTGGCAACGCTTACATTCTGCAAGTGGATGAAAACAAAAACAAAAGCAAAGACAGCTACTCTGCTATAAAGGGGATGTACCTGGAGACCATAATAAGTGAAATAAATCAGACTCACAAGCTAAACTATCGCATTGTTTTGTTTTGTTTTTAAATCTGAGAAGCTCGGGCTATAAAGAAAGAGCAACATAAAAGGTAGGAAATAGGGAGATAGCTCTTTCACAAAAGGGAAAAGGGCCAAGAGGTGGAGGGAGCAGGAAGGAGGGAAGGGATGAAAAAAGAGTAAGCACCGCCTTCCCATGAGGATGAATAGTTATGTTCGCCAAACCTGCACTAACGAAAACATAAAAACTGAGCAAAAGCAAAGAAAGGATAAGAGAGAACAGGCCTGAGTGGGAGCAAGGAATTCCTTTATTTTAGCATGTAAAATGCCAGGGTTCCAAAACACGAGGGGAGAAATAGTTCCCGGATAGGGAGTATTACGAGCGAGGGTCCTGGTGGAGGAGTGCGTGACAAGTTGGGGGGCTGAGAAGCAATAATTGGGAGCCTGAGTGAGGGGGAGAGAGTGAGGGAGGGAGTGAAGGCCATGGCAAAGGGTTATCATTCTGTTTTGTATGTCACAGGAAGCCACAGATTTTGAAGTGGAGGAGTAACATCGCTTTATGTAAATTCCATAAACTTGACATTCAGCACAAATTTTATATATTTGTATCATTAAATATGTACTACACACTGTTGCATATCTTGGCAGCACTGCGGAATGCGGGGACTAGAGCAGGAATACAGACATAGAAGAAAGGATCCCATGACAACAGAGAACGACAAAGCGCCACTGAAGTTTTCTTGAAAAGATGTGGAGAAGGAAGCATCATTTGAGCTGATCCCGAAGAGGGCACAGCTCTTGGCTATGCCAGGTTATCTAGAAAACAGAGACCGCTCCGCTAACTGCTTTGTACCTTGCACAGAAGGGACATGGGTCTTCCCCAGAGTGTCCAGAATTGAATACATGGATCTTTGGAAACTGCATAAACATGTGCTATGGGGGCAGGAAGGGTTGTGAGAATTCTTCCCGCATCCCACGTTACAATGACACTTAGATATTCTGGAACGAAACATAAGGTTCCGGAACTATCTGTGATTTGACCTGCATCCAAGTAGAATGTTTCACCTCAACATCACCCTAGCTTTTAAAGGCCACGGGGCCCTTTGGGGCTTAACTAGTATTTTCCATTAGGTATCGAGGGAAAACAGAACCTTTTCATGCTTGCCAGGTACTTGTTTCACTGAACAGAAGTGGAGGACTCACAGGCAGACATTTAAAGCAAAATGACCAAGGAAGCGGCAGCGGTGCAGATCTGTCCAAGTATGGAGCTTGGCATCACAACCTTATTTCCTGCTTGATTTTGCTTACATCCTGATTCTGTTTATGTAATCTTTCTGCCTGGTAGGCCACCTCTTGGTATTCACATCAGTGATGCCTGTTTTCTCTGGAATTACTCATGCCAGCAATCTCTTTAGATTAGAGGTTTACAATTTTTGTAGGATTTAAATTTCAAATGGCTACTCCAAAGGTTCAACCTGGAGCCACAAAAGAACACAGGAAGTAGCAGCAGAGGATATGTGTTCAAGTCTAGCTCTGTCATTAAACAGCCTTGCGATTTGTGGCAAGAATCCTCAGCCTGTGAGCCAAATAAAGCTTTTATCCTTTTAAAAAAAAAACCCCTCAGCTTTTGAATTTGTTTCCTCTTGGCAAAAAGTTATCAACATCCATCTCAAGGGCTTGTCACAGGATTAATTAAGATGTGTGTCAAAGTATTTTATCAAATTAATAGAATACAAGTACGGCACAATCATCATCATCAAATAACATCAAGTGTTTGTAACTAAAACGCTTAAATATATGCATTTGTTGTATTTAGTCAGTTATCTAATTAATGAAGTGCCCACTAAGTTGTCTCCATGAGCAGCATAAAACTTTGTCTGAGTTTTACTTACCCTGCATTCCCAGCATCTACAAGAGCATCAGTTATCTGTGAAGGGCTCTATAGCTATGTGCAGAATGAAAGGAAGGAGGAATGAACAGAAACATGTAGGGAATGGATGGCCACTGCTCTAGGAAAGACAGTTTGACTCTCATGGATTCTGAGTAACAGAAATGTTTACTTGTGTTGCAAATTCAAAATTCCCAGCTACACTTATGACAGAACAGGGGCTGCTGTTGGCACTCCATCCCTCTATGTTTGTCTACTTCTAATTCCTGCTCTCTCTGAGCTACATAGAATGTTGTTTTTTCAAATGGAATTAAAACCTAATGCTTCCCTAATGCAGTCTTTCAGTCTCTTCCTTAAGCCATCTGCTCTTTTATCTGCCGAGACTTATTGATTTTATTTGAAAACTTTTAATTAGATGCTTCCAGGCAGTGGCTGAGTTAAGTTTAGAAGCTTTAAGCTTGTCTTATATGTGGCAGCTGCAGTGAGGCAATAAGGCTTATGATTTAAGTTCATTATTATCTCTATGTTGATGTCATTTTCTTTTCCTTTGCACTGTTCCGGGAAGTTACATAAGGCATAAGAACAACAAGACTGATATTGCTTCTTAGAAATGACCTTTCAGGGAATTTTCCTTATGATAAACACACTTCCTTTCTACCTCCCTTTTTATCTGAAGATTACTGAAAACTTTATAAACATTAATTAAGCCAACTTCATAACACTCTATGAAAAGACAATTATTCACTGCAGAAAATTTAAACTCAGGCACTTAGTGACAGATTTAGAGTCAGCCAATGAGCAACAGCAAGCAGATTGTTCAGTTCCATCACAGAACTGTCCGCACCTTCACCTGAATGGCCCTGTGAGCTGGGGAGACTATTACCCTACAAGACTCTGCAGTACCAAGGAAGCACCGCTTACCTCTGTCCTCCAACGGAGTGAGGTGTACCCTTCTCTTGCGCACTTCCCACAATCTCTGTGTGTATTCATACAATGCTTATTAAAATGTCTACAGTGTGTATTCTGGTTTATTTCCCTTCTTTAGGTTCAATTTACTTCTTTTCCTCAGTGAAAACATGTAAAAATAGGGACTGGAGATTTAGCTCAGTGGTTCCAACACCTGCCTCCCAAGTGCAAGGTCTTGAGTTTGATCCCTGGTACCAAAAAAACAAAAAAAATGTAAAAATATTAAATACTTTTGTGTCCCCTCAATCCATTCCATGGTCTGGCAGATAGGAGATGTTTAATACACATTTGCTTAAACTGAAGAGGATTCCTCTATTAGCCATCAAAGCTTTCTAGAATTATGGCAAGAAATTACCTCATTTATAATTTAGTACCAAATGGACATTAAACAAATTTATAGAACAAGGTTTTTTCAACACAACTGTTTTAATTTCTTTATAAAGCACACAGACTATAATAGTGAAGAAGAACTCATGGTTAATACTCGCCCAGATCATGTTGAATAAAGAAGTTTCTACTTTGTTGGCCTTACAGGTATTTCCAGGTCTTATAATATTTAATGCTACACAGTGTCTGGACCAATGACATTCACTCTATTCTGTATAGCAACATACACTAATGTCTCAGTTACTTTTATTGTTGCTGAGACAAAAATACCTAACACCCAAAGTCGAAGGAGGAAAGGTTTATTTTGGCTCACAGTTTGTAGAGGTTTCAGGCCATAATCGGCTGGCTCCAAGGCAGGGTGGCTTGGCAGAGGTGGCTTGGCATTGCAGAGGAGAAAGAGTCCATGGTAAAGCAGGGCAGGAAGAAGGCAGCCATCAGTGAAGTAGCAAGTGGCAAGAAGCAAGCAAGGCAGCAGTCCTCTTTCTGTCCCTTATATTCTATCCAGGCTACACACCTTACGGCATGTTTCACTCACTCCTAGAGTGGGCCTTCCCATTATCCACTCCCAGGACTATGCCAAACCAATCAGTGGACTAATTTAGTAATCACACACCCTTTATCCCAGAATCACATACTTAATCCCAGTATCACACAGCCTAGATCCAGCCACCTCTGAAAAGCCCCACCTATGACTGCATGAGGCTTTGGGGGACATCTAGACACACACCATAACAATTAACGAAGTGCTCACATGGTTCCTCTGATAGGCAAGCTCATTTCTGTCTGATTTTCATTTCTCTGTCACTTGAGAGAAAGCATAGGGACAGAACTAATAGAGGTGATGATATCATAATTATTTTGAACCCACTACAATTCATATTAAAAAAGCAAAACATTTGTTAGTCCCCATACTTTAGCTACTGCTATAATTATTGTGTAAATCTGTTATTATGGTGTACCAATAGTGTTTTATGATGATGCATTTGTGATTGCCTAAAATAATTCTGAACAATTCTCACTGAATGGTTGGGGTCTTAAATAACTTTTGGGTAACAGGAAAGGTTTTTGATATTGACAAACCCTTGCTATATTATGTACAAATTAAATGAGATAATTGTATACAAAGCATTTAACACAGCATGTAACACACAGAAAACACCCAATGAATTAATTTCTGTGCAATAGTAACATCAATAATTACTATTTATTGAGTGCTTATTATGTGCCAGGAACTATGCCAAGTACTTTATATGTACTATGTTAATAGTCTCAGAAACTCTATATTGTTATAATCCTTATTTTGAACATCAAGGAACTAAAATACTTGGAATTTATGAAAATTTTCACTGGGTTGCATAGCTAGTTAGAAGAAAACTGCATCTGTCTGCCTTAGAGTTCAGTTAAGTATCTCTCTGGAAGGCAAGTTTTTGCAAACTTCACTGCCTCCATCCTTAACACACAAACTTGGGGAATTATGGCTGAAGTCTGCCAGTTATTGATAAAAATATCTAGAGGGGAGTAACTATGAGTGTGGATTCTGCAGTCAGATGGGTTCAAAGTGTGGCCACATCCTATCTCTCTTTGAACCTTAGTTTTTCCATCTATAAAATGGGACATCATAAGTACAGCAATGAGAACATGTAAGTTGAGCCCCTAGCATGAGTGTGCATATGACTTGTGTATCACAAATGTTCAGTGTATGACACTTCACGTTAGCAGTGTTTCCCTGGATGGATGAGAGAGAGAAAAGGCAGATAATCACTGATCTAAGATGTGTGTCAGCAAACTGCTCTGTCTTCTCTGCACATTTTGGGCTGGCACTGTGGCAGAGAATGGGAAAGAATGAGCCAATAAGCTTTGCATTTCTAATTTATGTTAGACCCAAACCTTCCATCTTGTACTGAACCCTTCCAGTCTAAAAACATCTGAGTCTGATGGTATTTCTGAAATAGCTCTGACTCCAGAGGACCACTTAAACCTAATAGAATGATATCATTTCATTCAACATACTCTTGGGACTCATAGAAATTCCTTGAATGGATAAACTTAAACTATCACAGAAAGAAAGTTAGTGATGTTGGCTAAAATAGAAGAACAGAATAGAATAATTTTTCATAGGAGAGATTTGAAGAAGAGACCACAGGCAATTACAGAGAATGTGGGCTCAACAGTAAGACTGTCCCTGAATCCTCTCAGAAATTTCCTGGAGGCCTGAGTTTCTCCATTTATGAAATGGGGATAAAAATAGCCATGAAAGCTCCACATAGGCAGTCCGGAGGCCTAACTGAGCCACTAAACACAGTTCCAGGCATGTAGTTAGCACTCAATACACACTACTCTTTTTACTGCAGGTGCTGTGCTAAGATTTGGGTTACAGAGATGAAAACAATACCTAAGCATTCCCATAACAGTTTTCAGTATTGTTTCTTGCAAGTCCATATACCCTTTGGGGACAGAGTTCTCCTCTGATCCATTCTATTTATCTCTGTATATCCAGAGATAGACACAGTACATGCTTAAGAGCCACGACTTGAATGAACAAGCGGAATCCATGAGACCCAGTCCTCATATTTAAACTCATATGAAAGAGGACAAACACGTAAATAACTACAACATAGCGTAACTGCGGTGGTCAAGGTGCTCCGGGTTCTCAGAAGGGCTGGGTAACTAGCATCACTGTTCTGGATGCAAGCCAGGCCAAGTCCATACACTGCTTCAGGCTGGCAGTAATAAGTAACATGCGGAGAAGATCACCATCTGACTACAGTCACTTAGAACTCTCTTGTGGAGCCTCTGTCATTTGGCTAATGTGCCCCACATGTCAGTGGAGTGACCTGTGACCTGCCTGGCCCCAGAAGCAGCTCTGTGAGCCTGTTTTGTTAAGGTTTCTGCCTGGAGCACTTGGCTGTAACACAGTAGAGAGGGGGAGAAATCAATATAACCTGAACTGAATGCACACTTAAAACATCAGCCTTCAACTCTGGAATCACACCCTGTCACTGACATCCACTGTGCTTTTGCTCCATGCCCTGCTCGTCTAGTAAGCCAACATGAAGGAGAAAATGGAAATGGCAGAGGACTGTGCTATGTTATAAATGGTGACACACACAAGGACAGATCACCAGTAAGGTGGAACAGAAAGAATGCAGCCTGTTGACAGGCCCACTGGAGATCCTTGAGTATGCTCCTCAACCTCTTTGAGCATCAGGTTTCTTACTTGAAATGGCTAATAATAACAATACTCTTAAGAGTGGTATGGTCATTTGACAACTTAGTGAGCATTAATCACATAACACACATAACACAAGGACTGACTCTTGGCTTATGTTCAATAAATAGTAGTTTATTAGGTCAGAATTTCTGCTGATTTTAACAGGGTAAGCAAGACCAGATATTATAAAAATCATTTTCTAGACACACAAATGCTACAACAATTTCAGTCTCCTCAATTCTGTTCAAAGAGTATTTACTAGACATCTATCATGTGCCATAGACAATCCTAAGGGATAGGGATGCAAAAAGCAAATAAGACAAAGGCCTTTCTCTACAAAAACATAAGTGCTTTTAATATAATTCTTAAGCAAGACTTTATAGACAAGAGGAATCTACAAGGTGACAAGATGCACAGAGAAGAGCATCTAACTCAATGTGGAAAAGATGGAAGCTGATTAGGGTTTGAAGAACAGAGTTGCTGGGAAGGAAACTCCAGATGTGGGAACCTAAGCTTGGTGCAGTGGGCAGGTGTCAGGTGACAAAAGCCCTGGGGGCTTACTTTGGATGAAATTTACCTTGAAGAGAGGGAGCCACTGAAGGTTTCTAAGTAGGGACAGATTTGCATTTGAACACATCACACTGGCTTTCAGGAGGCATGGGAAAAGCTATAGTTTCATAAAAGCATTAGGGTGCTATTTCTTCATTCCTTTTCAATCCAAGTAAGTATACAAATCTATAGCCTCTTCTGGGTGGTCCAAGTCAGAAATTCCACAAACAAATATGACTTCTGCACATCGAGTCATCCCCTAATGGGGATGTTTTTCAAGCAGGGGCCTGTCTCTCAGCCCTTATGCTCCCCACTCCCCCAGAGTCTCTGTCTTTTGATAATATACTTGTCCATTTCTGCTATGCCTGCATGACTGAACTCATTCATCTCCAGGATACATCCTACTCATTCATAAGCAATCTCAGTGGGAAGGTCACAGGTTCCAGCTCTTTTGGTGGCTGGTACAGTTGACACAACTAAAGTGCCTCTAAGCTCCAGAGGTGATCCACTATGCAAGGCAAAAGATGTCTGTCTTTGTGGATCATCTCTATCCCTGGGAAGAAAATGTATACACATGTTCGTACTCTGTTATATCTAAATCATCCCAGTAGATCTTCCTAGATATTACTAAGATTATCTATTTTTATTTAATAATATATTTCATTGCAGTACAATTAAGAATTTAACAGTTCTCAGGTATTAGAAGAGTGAGTCCGAAGATTAACTTCTGGCAAAAAAATGTATAGTTATAAATAGGGGTTTTGTAGGAATAAGTAGATTTCATAAAATGTGTATCATACATACTCATCTCCTTTATTAAGTTCCAATCAATGAAAAGGATTTTATAGGTCATAGAAATTTTAAATGGTTACTAAGAAACACAGTTGTAAATATTTTACATTTATAAGTTAAGTCATAATTTTTAATGATATCTGAATGCTTTCACATTCTTTAGCTAGAATGAGAACATGAAATCCATGTCTGAGATTTTTATATGTTCACACACTGTATAAGTACTAGGGTAATTTTCATCCCTACTAACATTTCGGTAAGGAAACATCACATGAGGCTTAATAGCATGAGAAATAATAAAAATATATTCTTCTTATTCCTCTGAGTCTTGAAGTTCAGCTTACACTTGAAGAACAGTACTCAGAACATGGAGGGAACACATAAATGGCATACTACCAGTAAGCAAAACCCTTTATAGTAGCATCTGACTTGTTATTTATGACATTTAAATTGATACTCAAAATTGTAGAGTAGTTGAATCTTGCCCAATTTGAAAACATCAAGATCATATATTCTTTCTTTATATCCACCATTCTGGCTGTTCCTGCTTTAATCTAGATTTCCCTAGCACTTTGAACATTATTTTTAGAACTTGGTTTCCTCATCAGATTTATAGAAATAGTTAATTCATGTTTTATATCACAGGAAGTGCTTGGAATAAACTTGATATTGTAGGGGATTTTGAATTTAGATGAAGAAACCCATTAGTTCTCCCAAAAAGCCATCAGAATAACTTTAATTAAGTCATCCTTATACACAGAATGGCTTCAACTAGATTTTCAAGGCTCACATTGGTAACTTTCAAGTATAACAGAGAGTCACCTTGGGAAAGTATTCAGGCCGGCTGTTCTGGATAGATCACCTTAGACTTTCCCCTGTCAGAGCCTGGTGATTAAAGAATCAATTTAAGATTGTGGTACCTAAAAATATTCTTTCTAAGGAAAATAAATATTATTAAGTCATTAACTGAGAAAAAATGAAGACTCAGTAGCATCTCCTAAAAAGGCCTTATTATAATTTCTAACTTAAACATGTAAGGATTTCTTTGTTAGCTCTTCCTGCTCATCAAAAGCTGCTGCACCATGTACTTAGCCATCTACTTTGCTGATGGTAAAGAGTCAAATTCTACTCTCTCCTCAAATTTTCATTCCAGTATTTTTAGGTATAGACCAGATACCCGGACAAAAATGTTAAAGAAGATTCTCTTAATTAACATTAGAGATTAGGAAACAACTATTTTCCAGAGATATCAATCTTATAGTATTCTACCCCAAGTACACTGTAGGAAGAGCAGTGACTAAATCCTTAAACAAAAGGGACCACAAGAATACTTCAGAGAGCTGCCAAGAACTAAGCTAACATCTGACCAAACATGAGGTAGAAAACACATAATTCCTTCTAATAACGATAGTAGCTATTATTATATGCTGTGCTAAGTATTTTACCAGAATGACTTCATTAATCTTCATAAGCACTTCATGAGTTGAGTTCTATTAATTTTATTTTCAAATGAGAAAATAGGCTCAGAGAAGTTAAGTCCTAAAAGTTACACACACAGTAAGTTCTTGTCGCAACCTCCATGGTGAAAACCATTGCACCTACCTTCAGTCCCATGGCACCGTGAAAAAAACTCAGCAAGGACAGGAATAGCAAAAGATATCTTAGGTAGCATTCTTGACTTTCTCCTTGTATGCGTCTAACCAACTCTAAATGTTTAGGTGAAGAAGGAAATATCAAAATAGGCATAACTGAAATTGTACGGAAGTGTCTTATGCCCTTCAAAACTAAAACTCCTATGGGCACCCCTCAGAATCCAAAGAAATCCAAGGATTTTACAGACTCATCAGTCACCGAGTTTATAAGCACATTTCATTGAATTCATGTCTGGCCACAGGTTAACAGTGTGTGAGCAGAAATCCTGGCAGTATACTCTCAGGACTGTCACCAACTTTAGATAGGTATGTGATGACTGCTGCACAGCTCATTCTTACTTAGGACAGCTTGACTCTTTCAGTAGGAAGGATTTTTAACAAGGTCCCCTGTTCCTGAGGTCAATAGAAGGCCAGATCCTTTGAAATAGTAGATGCTTGAACTATCACTCCAATATGTATGTGTGTGTTTTAAATAAACTTTAGAGAAGTTTTAGGTTCACAGCAAAAATTACAGATTTCCATAGGTACCTCTCCTACCTCTACTCATGCATAGGCTTCCACATTATCAATAACCTTCACCAGAGTGGGACATTTCTTGCAGTTGGTGAGCTTACAATGATACCATCACTAGCACCCAGACTCCACTGTATACATTAGGGTTCACTCTTGGTATAATTCCTTCTATGGTTTGGACAAATGCACAATAGCATGCACCCACCATGATCATACTGTTTAATACAAAGAAGTTCCACTGCCTTGAAAATCCTTTATTCTCTATTTAGTACCTCCTGCAAACCTTGGTGAACATTTTTCTTTTTATTGCCTTTGCCAGAACCATATACTGTTTGAAACAATTTCTTGAGGTTCCTGGGAGAAAATGAACCTTGTCATCTTTAAAGGTTCTGAAAAGTCCAGTAATTAAAGACTGCTTCTGACTTTGTTGTAGCCAATGCTTCCCAAATACTCTTGAGGGTGAAATAGGTCTGGGTTTATTCTCCCTTCTCTTCATATCCACGACCACTCCTGAACCAGGCAGACTTCACCTCTTACACTTGTGACTTCAAAATTCAGTCTTTCCATACAAATCCTTGCTCTCTTTTCTCCTCTCAACACACAAAGTCATCCCTTTAAAGTAGGAACTGCATGCCACCTCTCTGCTCAGTATCCTTCTTGGCTTTCCACTGCACTAAGACAGACATCGGTCTCTTCCCAACACCACTGAGTCAGAGCAGCCCTTCCAACTCGGATGTTCATCACTCACTTCTCCCGTTAGCCTCACTGGCCTCCTCACCTAACACAGCCCAAGCCTTTCCTGTTTGTGGACATTTCATGCTGTCCGTGGCTGTTCTTCCTGAGACATGTTAGTGGCTCATCTTTCAGGTGTCACTTTAACATTTAGCTGTTTTCAGACAAAATTTTTATAACCACCTGGAGCAGTAGCTCTTTCTCTCCCCTTCCTGATCTTTAACTCTCTTCCACAGAGGTTTGCAAAGAGTGGTTTCTAGACCAATAGCATCAGCAACACCTGGGAACTGGTTAGAAAAACAAGTTCTCGGGCTGCACCCCAGAGCTGCTGAATCAGAGACTCTGGAGAGAGACCTAGCAACAAATCTGTCAGACTAAAGTTTTCATCATTCTATACTGTGTTTCCTGCATGTTCACTGCAAACTATAATGATTCTATTTATTTTACCTGTTTTAAGCCCCTCACTAGACTCTTAAGCATTGTATACACTTTATGTCTGCAATCATCATTGGAGTACAAGAACATAACTGAGCCTAACTAATATTTGCTGAATAAATAAATGACATGGAACACACCTTGGGAAACACTGCTTTAAATAGGACCTGTATAACTTATGGCTGAACTTTAAGCATCATGGATTGTATATTACTAATATTTCTCTTTGTTTATTCAATATTTATCTATCTATATATATATACTGCATTCTAGATACCATAAATACAAACAAAAGCAAGTCCTTGTCCTGAAAAAAAATTACAGACAAATGGGATTAAATCAGCAGGTGAGCACAATTGTTTCACCCCATGAAGTATTATAAAGCCTAGCAGAACCTATCGAAAGTATTAAAATATACATGTATTTGCCTCTGACCTAGTTATTTCTGTTCTAAAAATTAATTCTAGCAAAATATCTAGGGATCTGCATACAAGTTTATCAAAAGGATTTTTGCCAGCATTAATTATACTAGAAAAAATCAGAAATAACCTAGATGTAAAGTAGAAAAAAATTAAAGTATAGAATACTAAAAACTTATTGTAATTAAAAAGAGTTCTTAATGATAAGTGAAATTTTTCATAATATGCTATTGACTAAATTACTGTACAGTGCAGTTTTAAATTCTGTATGAAAATAGAAATATATGAATATATTGGAAAAATGTATACCAAAATATTAACAGAAGTTACTAGGTGGTGAGGTAATAGGTAATTTAATTATCTCCTTTCGTGCTTCTGTGTATTTTCAAATTTTCTACAATGCTCTATCTTAGAGAAAAATGTTAAGGGCGAGAAGTCTGAGTTGAGGGAACACGGAAACCTGCCCTGTGGGGTAGAAGTGCTGCTTGGCCAGGAATAAGAGAGCATGGGGGAGCTGGTTTCCGGAGAGGCTTCAGGAAAAGTGAGAGCCCCACAAGTCTACAGCGTGTTTAGGGGCTGAGGAACAGCTCCACGAGACTGAAGCAGTTGTGGAGGGGATGTGTAGCTTTCCATCAAATTCAGCCTACAGAGAGCAGTCTGTTTGTTTACCTTCTCAAAAGAAAATACAGCCCCATATGGACAGTGGCATTCTTTATTAATCAAACTCAGAATTTACTAAGCATGACGGGCTTTCCATGCTCCAAGGGGCTCCCTTCTTGGCATTTTGAAAAGCCACAGACAACTTTCCTGTTGGATAAAGGCTAATACAAATAAATAGAAACCATAGCAAGGTTTCACTCTGGCTGGATTATTATGAGATAACATCAGATGAAAGAGGAAGGAGGAGACGTTCAAAGATATCCTTGAATCTTAGACCTAAAGCTCCCAGTGCCAGAATTCTAGCAGCACACCTAATCCCAGGGTCTGGCTCTTGTCAATGGCCAAGAAGGCTGAATGAGCAGTAAAATACCTCTTTGATGCTTGTTCATCGCTCAGCACTAATACAGAAATTTCAAAGGCCATGATAAGTGGCTTGACAACCTGGAGACAGATGATAAGGTCTCAGCTTCTGATCACTAAACACGATAAATCCCTTGTGAACAGGTGCTACTAATTTTTTTAAACCTATCTTGTGCTGTCAGTCACTTTCAGTTCAATCACATGTGAGCCCGTTGACCTAAGGCATTCTCATATTTAGCTAATATTCAGTGGAATATAAATTTTGAGGAGGTTTAAATAGAAGGGGTTGCCCTTGAGATCATATTAGGGATATAAACTCAAATGTCAAATGAGAAATGACAGTTAATGAGTTGTCCACCCAAATCTGTTCTCCCCTTCTTTAACAGCAATAAATTTTCAGATGGGCAAATGGATGGGTAGAAACAACATTTCCAGCTTTCCTTTCTATGGCAGGAAAGCTAGAAGCTTGTGGAAATATTTTTCCATTTTTCTTGGGCACACAGTTAATCTATATTTTCCACGCACTCCTAGAGATTTAGTTTTCGCCCACAAAAACTTTCCAAATTAACCTCTCTTCATTCCCTCCTGCCAAGAGAAAAGAAAGGAATTCAAGGACCCACAGAAGGTCAGAATATGTGTCCCTCTAGCCACGAGTTCCAGTTTAAGGGAGCTATGCTACAGAAGCACTTGCACACGTACGCAGAAGCACACATATGGATGTTCACTGCAGCGCTGCTTATCATGGCAGAAAATTGGAAACAACCAGAATTGTGTTTATAGGAAAGTAGCTACATAAGGCCTGGACTACCCATACTATAAAATACAATGTAACTTTTTAAAAAGGGTAAAATGACTTCAAATTTGATGTCATAGGATTATCTGCAAGATTTACTGCTGAACACAGATGCAAATTGCTGGAAAAATCATTCCTTAATGCTTCATTCATTGATGCTTTATATGTCAGTTACTGTTCTAGGGACTAGGGATAAAGTAGTGAACAACACAGGCAAAAAATCCATATGAACCTTACATCCATGTAGAATAGTGTAGTGCCTCAGTTCATGAAGTTAATTCATACCACAACTCTGGAGAATTTGGCCTCATTCATGTTCATCATCCAATGCAGAGTTCACAAACAAAAACAAAATTTTGTCAAACACTTTTGTTTGTGAACCAAATTGTTTGCAAATAAAAGCATTTGTGAACTGGATCACTGTTTCACATATTTTATAATCCTAAACTATATATTAATAATAAACATATATTTATTTCTAAATCCAGGGATAAGATCATGATGGTGACCTTCAGAGGTGTGAATGGAGCCAAAAGAGGGGTGGTAACTTTTTGACCTCTGTTCTTTTGCATTGTTTGAACCCTCTTTATGGGAATACATTTGTGCATTTGCATTCTTTTACTGGAATGAAATCCAGTAACGAAACCAAAAGGTGTTCTTCAGAGCCCTAGCCGCAAAACCCTTCAAAGGCTACCAAAATATTAGCCCAGCTACTGCCTCCACTGGCTTTAGTTATTCATGCACATAAGGGAGATTTCTTTTGATCAAAGGTTTCTGTGCCAACAAAAGTTTAAGAACCAACCAACCTTGCTCAAAATCAGAAAATTAAAATACGTAAAGGAATAAGGATGAAAATCTCACTTGGGCATAACACTAGATAAATCCAAATCATTTAACGGGTTTGATTGTCCTACTCTTTTGTAACTAAGGTTTCTCTGCCTGTAAAGGACAAGATTTCAGCTTTTCAAACATCAAATTCTACTTAACAAACATCACAAATGAGTTCTGATGTGGAAAATGCATTTTCAAATAGAAGAGTTTTGTTTTATTTTATTTTAAATTGTGTTAGCAAGTAAAAGACCCCTGTAATAGTGAAGATAAAGTTAATCCAGTAATGCATTTTACCATAGTAAACCTCCAGAACAGAAACACATTACTTCTCTCTGATGGAATTTTAAATCCGTGTAAGGGATTAAACAGTATTATCCAGCTGATGGAGAGAGTCTTGGAAAACACAATGGATTGTGGGAAACGGCCATCCTGCTCACAGCCCTTTGTGTTCCAGGAAGTCTCTTTGGCCTTTCTGTGATTAAATACATCTGACATAATTCTGGGTAACTGTTGTCTTTTTTCCTTTAACTTTTCAAAAGGCCTGCATAGAGCAGAGGCAGGCATCATGTTCTTTCAGACTGTGGTTTATCATGATCTGGATTTGAATTAAAGCAGTGGGAAGAGTCTCACACTTCTACAACTCCCTTTTCAGCATTTGGGTGAGTAGCGGAAACAGGGAAACAGAGCACATTCTCCCTTGTGATAGCACATTTACCAAAATAATAAATTATGATATAACTACAAAAATAAATGCTGTCATATCACCTATAAAGAGCCCAAAGATAATCAAAGTTCATTCTTCCTTCTTTCACCTTTCCTTGCAGTTTACCTTCACAGGCTCCATAGTTTGGATGATTTCTCCAAATTTTGTTCTATATATATAAAAAGCAAAGCAACCAAGCAGCCATTGTAGATCAAAGTATCTTTCCATTGATCCAGCTTTACCTGAAATATTTTAATCTTAGAAGCCAATTTTAATTTCTATGAATTTAAAAAATGTGAATTATCCAGATCAGTTTTAGCACTGAGTACCAGCCCACTTACATAGACTATGTCTTCTCCCAAATATTGTGCCCTTCCATAGTCCCCTTTCTTCTAACCCAAACATTCCTGTGATAGCTTGTGCTAACAAGTAAAATAACACAACTTGGTACTTATAGCCACAATATGAGAGAAACTGTACATCTTTTAGACTTGGTGAATTTTGCAGACTTATAAGCACTGGACTAATTATTAGCAAAACACAGTATCTTTCTTTCATTCTCTGGATATTTTGACCCGGTGAGAAATTTAACTGCTTTGAGTTTCAGTTTTCAGTTTTATGATAGGGTGTGATGGTATTACCTTTCTCATAGGGTTGTTAAAAGAGCTCAGTGAAATGATATATGTAAGCTACTATTTACTAAATGGTAGTTATTATTGCTGTATTATCATGAACAGCAACATGTTTTGATCCTAAACAGAACAAAAGAATAAGGTCTAAGAACCAGTATCAAATGTTAAGAAGGTTCTTGGATGCAGATTTTAGAAAAATCAAGGAAACCTCCCTAACAACGGCAAATATAAAAATGAGTCTGTCAACATTACTTTGTTGGCATAACATGTAACAACTTTGTAGAAATAACAGAGTATAAGATAACACTATAAACAATATCAAAAAATTAGATAACCTAGATGAACTAGACAAACTCCTAGAAACACACAAATTATAAAAACTGACTTAAGAAGTCATAGAAAATCTGAATAGACTTTTAACAAATAAAGAAATTAAATTAGTAATCAAAAACCTTCCAAAGAAAAGCCTGGGACCAAATGTCTTCACTGCTGAATTCTATCAAATATTTAAAGAATTGACATTAATTCTTATCAAACCCTTTTAAAAAATTAAGTAGGAGGGGACACACTGCTTATTGTATGAAGCTAGCGCTACTCTGATACTGAAGCCAGACAAAAACACTACTAGAAAACTATACAGCAATATTCCTTAAGAGTATTGACATAAAAATTTCAACAAAATACTAGGATACAAATTCAGTAGCACATTAGAAGGATTATACACCTTGACTAATTTGGATTTTTTTCCCAGAATTGTAAGAGTGGTTTACTATATGAAAGCCAATCAGTATCATAGTATGGAAAACAAAATGACACAGTTATCTCAACTGCCACTAAAAAACTTATGACAAAATCAAACACTGATACACTCAATAAATTAGGAATAGAAAGGACCTTCCCCCAAATGATAAGGCCTGTCTTTGACAAGCTCACAGTTAACATCATACTCAATAATGAAAGACACAGACTTTCTCCTAAGACAAGGAACAACACAAAGGCACCTGCTTTCATCACAGCCTAACTTGAAAGGAAGAAGTAAAATTATCTACATCTGCAGATGATATGCTCTTATATATAAAAACCCTAAAGAATATACATATACACACACCTATTATAGCTAATAAATTAATTCACCAAGGTTACAGGCTAGAAATCAACATAAAAAATAAGCTGTAGCAATGAAGATAATGAAAATAAAACAATTCCATTTATAAAAGGATAAAATGTTTGTGAATAAATTTAACCAAGGAAGCATAAGACTTGTACACTAAAAATTACCAAATATTGCTTTAATAAATTAAAGATGAAAATAAATGGAAAGACATTAAACATCATAGATATGAATGAAGGGCTACCGTTAAGATGATAGATCTTCTCAGATGTAGTAGTACATCTACTCAAAGTGAGATACAGTCTCAATATGCTCCCTGTCAAAATCCCAATGGCAGGTTTGTAGAAACATAGAAATTGACCCTAAAAATGATATGGAATCTCAAGGGAGTGAAAATAGCCAAAACAAACTTGAAAAAGAACAAAGGTAGAAGACTCTCCTAATTTCAAAACTTACTACAAAGCTATATTAATCAAAGTGAAGTGGTCTTGGGATAGAAAGTTATTATATAGAATATTATATACTGTATATATTGAGAGCCCAGAAATAAATCCTCACAACTATGATCAAATGATTGTCTATAAGGGTTCAAGATGATTCAATGAGGAAATAAAGGCATCTCCAACAAATGGTGCTAGGAAGACTTGGAGATCAAAATTCGAAAGAATGAAGTTATAAGAAAAAAGAAAAACAATGAAGTTAAACTCTTACCTTCAAGATATACAAGAAATTAGCTCAAAATGAATTCAAGACTTCAACTTAAGAGCTGAAATCATAAAAGCTTTAGAAGAAAAAATAGGGTCAAATGTGTACCCTTACATTTGGTAATGGATTTTAAAATAAGATAACAAAAGCAAAGGCCATGACAGAAAAAATAGATAAAATTGGATTTCACCAAAATTTTTAAAAAGTATGACAAAGGACAATAGTAAGAGAGTAAAAACACACCTCACAGAATGAGAAAAAGTATTTGAATATCTTATATTTGATAAGGTTTTAATATCCAGAATTTAAAGAGAACTTTTATAACTGAACAACAAAAAGACAACCCAAATAAAAATCGTCAAAGGACTTGAACAGATATTTGTCAAAACAAAAACACTAATAAACAATTGGCCAATATGCACATAAGACTCTCAACATTATTAGTCAGTAGGAAAATGCAAATAAAAACCATAATATGACTTCACACCAACTAGGATGTCTATAATTTTAAATAAAAATAAATTTTGGTAAAATGTGGAGCAATTAGAAGCCTACATTCCCAGGAGGTGATATAAAATGGGTCAGCCACTTTTTCTTTGGAAAAAAGTTTTGTGGGTCCTCAAGAAGTTAAATATGAAGTTCATGGCCTAATACCTCTACTAGGTATATACTCCAAAGAATTGAAAACAGAACCTCCAATAGATCCTTCTACACTGATGCTCATGCAACATTGTTCACATTAGCCAAAAGGTAGAAAAGACCCAAATGTTTCTCAACAGATGCATGGATAAATAAAATGTGATAAAGGATAAATAAAATAAAATATATAAAATTTATATATAAAACCATAAAAAGGAATGATCTCTAATACATACATAGAAATTTGCAATTATTATTCCAAGTGAATGAAATCAGACACAAAAGGACAACTACTGCATGATTTCACTTTTATGAAATATCTAGAATAGGGAAATTGATAGTGATAGAAAGTAGATTTGTGGTTAATAGGGACTGCCAGAAGGAGAAATTAGGAATTATTGCTCAATGAGGACAATGTTCCTGTTTCGGGTGATGAAAATTTTTGAAAATGGTGATAACTGTATAACACAGTGAATGTACTAAATGGCATTGAGTTGTGTAATTAAAATGGCAATTTTTATGTTATACATTTTACACATAAAAACAGACAGAAAGTCTACATGTATCATTATTGCCATTTGTAACTGTATCATCCCATAATATGTACAAAACCATGCACAGTTTTTCTACATACTGTTGAGAAGAGAAAAAAATAGCCCTTTTATATTGAAATTTAAATACTTTTGTATAATACAGTTAAGACAAGTAAAATCTAATTGATTAAACTGCATCAGATCTATCTAAAAATATCAACTGAAGTATATAAATGTTAAAAAAAATGAACACACCTCTTTGAGGTGCAAACGTCTTGGCACTGACAATAGTCATAAAAAGTTGGATGATCACCAGCTGGGAGATCCTAGGATGAATTTTTATAAGCGGCAAGACACAGGACAAGATCAGGCCCCACAGTGCCTTCTCTACGGTTCAGTGAGAGTCCTTTGTTTGTTTGTTTTTTTGGTACCAGGGATCGAACTCAGGTCCTTGCACTTGCGCCGCAGGTGGAGAAACCACTGAGCTAAATCCCCGGTCCTCTGTGAGAGTCCTTTGCAAAGCTGAAAAAATTTCTCTTCTTTCTCGGGTGATGGCAAACTTTTCTGTTCAAGTATGCCTAATAACAATTCAGTGTTACCATCAGGTTGGTACTGAAGATACTCTTTGTATCAATATCCTGCCTGGAATTTTCATATAGATTATCAAGTTTCATAAAGCATATCACCTGAAAAAAGAATCTTAAAGGTCCATAATGAAACAGATCCCTTTATGAAGTCATAATACAGAATCAAGAGTTCTCCTAATGCTAATTGTTTCCACTAGTGTTTCCAAGGAGAACATCTAGGGATATGACATGATTAGGAAGACCATAATAAAGATGTGAATTTCCACATGTGCTGACAGTCTCAAATATGCAGCCTACTCAAAAGCAATCTGAGTAAAAAATGTCATTGCTATTGTCAGTGTTGTCGCTTCTTGACTAGGGACTATATTTTATTCGATTTTGGTCTTACTGATGGCCCAAAGCATCATTACTCTCTGGCATTCAGTCAAGATCTCTTGAGTTGAATAATCTTCCCTCTTTGATTTTGTATATCATGGGTTTTCCTATAACAAAGAGGGTTGTGAAGAAAGGAGGTGAGACCATGACTCAAACTTATAAAACAGGGCCAAATGGCACAGTCATCAAAATACATAGGTTGGGGCACAGAAGGAATGTTTAAATAATGACTTGGAAAACTCAGAATCTAATCAAACACATCTGTGCATTATATTCTCTACCTGCTGTCTTGCCTGAAATGAAGATGCTTAAATCTCCATTAGTGAGGTGGGACCACCTATCTATGGAAAAACAGAGCCGGACTCCAATCTGTTTTGTGGATCTTCAGAGCAGCTACCAGCTGACTGGAAAACATTTAGTGTAGGGGATCCAGTGTAGGGCTGAATGAACACAGCTGGCTGACACAGCAAACAGTTAGGAACAACAACGAAAATGTCATTTGATTCGTGGGCTGAGCCAATCCATCTGGAAAATCTCTCAAAGAAAGTAGCTGGAAATGACATTTCAGCTCTGATTTTCCTAGGCAAGTCTGTACCTTAAGCCAGAGACTCAAAAATAGCACTCCATCTAGATGATGTCAACAGAGTGACACTTGAGTCTCTTTGCTTTGGTTTTCCAAGAATGATTTTAGCTTTTTTGGAGATAACACAGACAGCAGGGGCTGGGTGCTGGACAGAGATCCACTCTTGCATCTCGTTTCCAGGAAATGGATGACTCTGCCAGTGGCTGACTCCTGGATTTCTTACATGAGATCTGATCCCTGGGCCTGATGTACAGTGAGGCGTGCAATTGGCATTAGCAGAAAGCTTGACATCCCACACCGCAGTTCAAGAGTGGTGTCAGACAAAGGAGCACATTAAATGACTGCCAGGCCTATGATAAGGCCGGTTATTACTGAGGTATAGTTTCCTCAGGTCTAAAAACTCATAGTGGTGCCACTGAAGCATGCCAGGGAGAAGATAAAATTTAATTAATAATTTCCTTAGAGGCCAACAGTCTATTACAACTATGTTCCTTGCTGTTTTCTGCAATGACCTTACAGCTCATAAACATTATGGATACATGCTTGGTCAGAGTCTCATCCCCCAGTTTAATTTATGGCTCAGGTTGCACTGCATAATTAGCTAGACCGAAATGATTTTCAGATACTGAGACCATTATAGGCCCTGCACAAGGTAGGTGTGTGCCTCCCTCCCTTCTGTTCAGGCCAATGCCTGGAACAGAGGCTATAATTTCCATGATTAATAACATGCATCATGGACAAAGCTAGGGATGAAGGCAAAGTTTGTTTCTGACTTACAGGTGATAAATTTTGGTTTCTGCTAGAATTAGAGAGCCTGGACACTGAATTAAGTACTGTTTCTTAATTCAGTGAGATGGCTCAATCTAATTGTTTTTAAAAACACAAAAATTCAAGGAAAGATGTAATAGAGGGGTAGATTTTTTTCTGTTAGAGTCAAACACTTGTTCCTTTAATATGCAACTACAGTTTATTTTGGATCTATGTTATGCCCAACACTTTGTAGAACTATGGGAGAAACAAAGAAATAGTTTTAATTATCTCTAGGATCAGCGCCTCAAAGTCTGGGAAGCAACACATGTTTAATAAATACCTGTTGGATACATGAATTGATGAACTGTTGTGGGATATTTTCTATTTTGAATTATAGAAAACATAGACAATATTTATAGTTAGAAAAATAACAAAAAATTAAAGATAATAGCCTCTATCTTCCTAAAGTTGAGAACCAGTATTTACTGAATGCTTCCTGCCAAACATTATGGTACCAGGACTAGAGAGGATATAGCTGCAATTTCTGTTGCTGTCTTTAAAGACTGCTTAATAGCAAAATTCACCCCCACAACTTCCCTGAATACAGCAAAACTTAAAGCTTGATATTTTCTTCCATTGTCTTTTTAGATATTCTGCTCCCTGTGGTATGCTCTAGCCAAACTAGATTGGCTTTGCTCTGTTCAGAATAGAGTCTCAAACACCTGTTGAATTTATGACATATAGAGAATCGTTATGCCTTTTGCTTTGAGTATTCCCTCTGATTAGATGTTCTTCTCCTATTAAGGGTGCATTAAAACTCTCCTTACTTACTCTTCAGAGTCTATTTTAAACACCATCTAAAATAGTACAGTTGTCTCTTAATACCCACAGAAGATTGGCCCAGGATCCCCGTGGATACCAAAATCTATTGATGTTCAAGTATCTTATATAAAACAATGTAGTATTTGCAAATAACCTCCACACTCCTCCCACACACTTTAAATCATCTCTTGATTACCTACAACACCAAATACAATGTAAGTGCTATATAAATAGTTGTTACACTTGTATTGTTTAGAGGATAATGACAGAAAAAATGTCTATACATGTGTATTACAGATGCAGGGTTTTTTTTCCAAATATTTTCAGAATGTTGAATGTGGTTGGTTGGAATGGTAGAAGAGGAATTCTTGGATTATTAGAGCCAACTGGTACATTGCCAGTGTCCTTTGCATTTATTCATTCTTTCATGTGTGTACAGACACTTCTCATTTAACAACTGGGTTATGGTTAGGGTTAGCAACTAGGTTGTTAAACGAATTGGTTGCTAAATGAAGAACTGCATATAGTATGTACATTATAATATTCAGAAGAAAGAAACAGTCAAAGGAGACTCCAACTTGATTTTGCTTTTATTTGCATAACTCTATGTGCAGTACTGTGATATATAACAGAATGTAAAACTATAATACTGTGCGGTAAGTACAATCAGTAAAAATTATAATACTGTATAAATAAGGTGTACCGTACAAGAAAAAGACAGTGAGGCTCTATAACAAGATGTACAGAACTGTAGAAAAAAAAAAGATGGGTCATAAGTCTGAACAAGGCACCTTGGTCATAAGTCTGAACAGTCTTTAACCAAGTAGGTCATTAAATGAGGAATATCTATATATCTCACCTCATTCTAAAGTGGTGAAGGTTGAATTGTGTGGAAAAAATAGGAAAACCTATGGGATTTCGAGAAGATAGACTTCAGTGCCAGAGCAAGTCACCTCATTCCAACTCTCATTTGTATCACAGATGACGTTGGTGACAATTGGGCTACTAACATAGCACTTATTTATATAATCACATCACTCACACACCAATGCCACCATAATATAGGTATTGCTATTGTCATGTTATAAGAGAGGAAACTAAATTAGACACTGTAAGTAAACATGTTCCTAAATCATACAGATAGTAAAGATAGAGTATCAACCCAGGTCCACACCTAAATCTTTGCTCTTAGCCACTGCCTCATCCTACCTCTCCTGTAACCCTCCACTGATCATAGACATGAAAGTGTATCTACTAAGTTACATCCTTGAAGCAGACAACTTTGGCATCACATTTGACTGTCAAATGGAAACCTTCAAATCCATGCAGTCACTTGACCACATGAACCTTTATATGAACAAATACACCTGAATATTTGGAAAACTCTTATACTGAAGCATTTCAGATCTTATCTGAATGCCTGGCTCCATCTAATGCCTGGGGAAGGCACCCCCACTCCATGAAAACAGATCGTAATGGATCTGAGCTGAAACATAAAGGAGACATTTTAGAGCAAAAGTAGCATCACTTAGTCATTATCAATGGCTTTCAATGTGCCACAATACTTCATACAATAAGAGTTGTTCTGGTGTGATACTTTATGAAAACAGGCAATGTGAGGATGTTACAACCAGACCACATCCAGCTGGGATTGAAATAAAGGGAGAAGGGAGATGTGAATGAAATAAATGACTCTGGAATCTTCTTAGATTCTTCACTATCTACCACCATCGTAGGACAACAACTGTCCTGCAGACATGAAGATTCTTAACATTAGTGTTTCACATCAATGTAAAGATAACCATTCTAAACTTCTTTACACAAAATATCATGGTTTCTGTATTAATCCAAGAAGTTTAGGATCCAAACGTTTTGCCTAAAGCAGCAAGTCTACAAATTTATAAAATTACAAAGTTGAAAGTGAGGGCTCATCTCTCCCACTTCATATGTACTCTTCCAATTATGAACAGATATTTCTGTTCATTTTACTTCAATGCAGAAAGCACATCACAGCCAAGGATAATTAGATTCTCCAAACCTAACACCCCTATAGTGGCTTTCTTTCTTACCCACTCTAAAAGAGTTGATCTATTGTCTTTTAATGCTTCGTGTATCATGACCACCTTGATTTCTGAACTCCTCTTGGCTGTTTCCCTCTATTAAATGTCTAATACTAATTGATGGATGTGTGCATGTGTGGGAGAGAGACAGAGAGAAAAGAGAGAGAGAGAAACAGAGTAGAGTTACTGCAGACAGAAATGTAAATATAACAGTGTCATAGGATGACTGATCAATATGGAAGATTCCTTAAACCTGCTATTATATTCTGAGTCAAATTCTGCTTTTAGACATTTTTCTTTCAAATAAACAAAAAAAGTAGGCATAGTAAGGGTTACTAAGAATATTAAAGGAACCAAAATTCTAAGAATAAAGGAATAAAGGCTATATTAAATAAAGTACATTTATATGGTGGGTTATGATAAGCTATAGAATGTCATGTGATAGAAGAATATTTAATCATACATCCATGATCTATTTCCATTACTGAAGCATGCATGGTCATAGTCTCATTTACAGGTTTAATTTATGGCTCAGGTTGTGATGCATAATCAGCAAATGAAGGTTCTCAGATGCTTCTGCTGGAAATATTACAGGTTCTGCATAAGTTATGGTGTAGTATAAGCCCTGGTTTTGTTAAAAATACATATGCATAGAATAAAATGATATATTGACACAAAATGTCATGTATTTATAAAGGATATCTTTGGGAATTTTAATCATTCTTTGGTTTAGACCTATCACTTTGTCTGTAGTTAAAATTCAGACTTTTCAGTTTATGTTTTTTGTATTTTTTTCAAAGTCCATATAATCTGTATAATCAGTTTCACATCATGTTATTTTAAAAATAATTAATCTCACGGGCTGTCAATGTTTTTTTTTTTCTGGTTTTTAAATTTTTTTTATTTTTATTTTTGTTTTTTTGGGGGGGGTTTGTTTTTTTTTAAACTCAGCCAACAAAACACTCTGAAAAAATACTCAAAGGGAACTTCTTGGAGGTTAGTACCTTTCTTTAAACAGTCAACAACAAGGCCGGGTTGTAGCTCAGTGGTGCCCTGCCTGCCTCACAAGCTCAAGGTCCTGAGTTGGATCCTCAGTACCAATAAATAAATAAATAAATAAATAAATAAATAAATAAATAAATAAATAAAATAAGAAAATAAAATAGTCAACAACATGATTGCAGACCACATCTCTGCCAAAGTCCCCGACAGCAGGTGTGATGTCTAGGGGATAGGAAGAGCAAGAAGGTTGGACTTCTACCCCAGTGAACGTCAGGAATATCTTAAAGTTTTAGATAAGATCGGGTGCTTTCAGGGTGGTATGGCCATAGACCATATCTTAAGAGTTTTAGGAGAAAATTTGGGAGAAGCTATGTTTGTGTGCATGAGTCTGTGTATGCTTGTTTATGTATTCTTAAGAGATGATTTTGAGACTTTCAGAATTTGGTTTGCAAAGGAATAAGTATCACAATAGTGAAGGACTGACCTTGATCATTAATATCTCAAGATCTTAGTTGCTGAGGGGAACAACATGCTGGTTAAAAGTTTACCATTTCCCTCTTTAAGTATAAATAAGAAGTGGAATGTTTCAGTCTATTCCCATTTCATCTAATTTCCAGGGTTTTTTTGATACCGGGGATCGAACTTGGGTCCTTGCGCTTGTGCAGCAGGCGGCCAAACCACTGAGCTAAATCCCCAGTCCATCCAGTTTTATTTACATACAGAATGATGTACGAAGAAAGTCTTATCAGTAAATAAGTATAAAACCAGTAAAACAAAAGTAACTGAAGTAAAAGGGGGCAGCCTCAACCCTCTAAAAATCTGATATTGTATATATTCCTAAATGAAATATAATCATTTTCAATGCTAATGATGTTTCCATATTATCATAACAACTGCTGTGAATGATAATTCTTCCATATTTACTTTAATTAAGAAATATATTAGCACTTGTAAAACTAGTGGGAAGATGGACACAAGATAGTGCTTCTTAGGAATACTGGGCATTTCCCTCATCACAATCTGATTGATATTCACATCTTCAGTACACATCATAACTCTGGCAATGGAAAATCAGAATTCATACCAACTAGGCTTAGACTGCTAAATATATATAAAATCCAATCATATGTTGGGCTTACATCTACTATTAAATGTGTCGGTTCAAATTGACAAACATTAACACGGTTTTTTTTCATCTAGATTTCAGCTCCTCAGAAGACTGAATGCCGTATCAGCACTCAAATGCTGTTCCAGCATGGCGATGGGGCTTAATGGTAAAGCATTTATCCAGTATGCGTGAGGACCTGGGTTCTATTCCCAACATCACAAACAAGAACAAAAATATTGCTCATTTTTTTCTAGAAGGACAAACACTTCCTTCACCTCACAGCAAAAGGTTTCTTTACATTAACTTTACAGAATTTAAATTTCTTGATGAGTTCAGAATCATACATACATAATACGTCAAAATCATAAAATTTTAAGATTGGACATATGTAAGTTAGAAACAAATTTAGAAAGAAAAAGGGATGGAGAATGGACTTGTGGAATCTATGATTGGAAAGAGAAACAACTACTATTGAAAACCACATGGAAACACTTGAGATCTTGTCTCAAGGGTCACTTCTGAGTCTTAGGATGACTCATGAGCCCTGGAAGGTCCACTTTTATGAGGCATAGGCATCAGTAAATGTTGCTTTAAATGAGCGGCTGTGGCTGACACAGGTTGTCGAGTTCAGTGTTCCTGGAGATAGTCAGCCCAGTGCCAAATATGAAGTTGGCACATTCCTGTTTATCCCACATTCTGATAAGGAAGACACATACCGCCACTTCCTGAAGCTCTTGGCTGCCAGATTGCTCTATCCATCTGCAGGTACTGAGAAGCAGCAACCACTGCCAAGGTGCTGGGCGGGCGGGGGGAGCTACTTACAGGAAACCGAGGCTGTTTATATTGCCCTCTGTTTTCTGTGAGCTCTTAGTTTAAAACTCTTTACTGTTTTTGTATTATCTGCTTAATTCCTCCACCCATATTAATGCTTCTTGGTATCCTTGGGAGAGGATAGTTTGGTGTGATTGTGCCTCTCCCCACAGTTCTCCAAACTAAGGCAAAAAATTACACATTTGGCTAGCAAGTTTCTTCTTAATTTTTAGAAAAAGAGAAAAGGCTTTTGAAAGCAATAAAAAAAAGGGCATCTAAAGTTTTCTTTAATTCAACCATCCAGGAAGCTTTTCTTCCCTCTTTCTTTTCTGTCACTCTTTTTGCTCTCTCTACCCCCAACCATTTCAGAAAGCTCTATCTCAGCAAAAGTTTCCTGCCTCTCTCTACCTCCCTTCCTCCTTCCTTCCTTTCCCTCTCCCTCTCTCCCTTTCTTCTTCACCCTATCTCTTCCTTCCCTCCCTCTCCCCTCCCCTCCCCTCCCCTCTCCTTTCCTTCCCCCCACCCCAGGCCTCCACACTTCAGCCTTCACCCTACCCCAGGCATTTTTGAGACAGACCTCCTTAATTTGCCCAGACTGGGCTGGAACTTGTGATCCTCATGCCTCAGCCTCCCAGAGTGCTGGGATTACAAGTGTGAGCCACTGTGCACAGCTGAACAAGCTAAGAATGATAACCCTTGTTATTTGCTTTAAGCTTATAATTCCAGACAAATATATAATCTTGTATAGGGTTTACAGCTCTCATTCTTTGTAAGTCTGTGAAGTGGTTACTATAATAAATTCAGTTTATGGAGAAACAAATTAAGGATTTGCTCAAGGCCAGTTGGCGCTTTAGTAGCAGATCTGATCTTCTAATTCTGTTCAAAAATTGAGCAATCATACAAAAATGGTGCTTATAAGCACTCTATTATATTCCTCCCCATATCCTGTTTTGAAAGTTGCAGACTCTGATGTTAGGCAAGCAATTTTCATGAGGGAGACAGGTCTGGGGGTGGGGGTTGGTAAGGTAGCCTGGAATTCCTCTACTTCATCTATAGGATACCCCCACCCCATGAGAGATATACCTGCCTGCTGTGGCCACAGGATCAAACTTTTTAAATGAAGACAGAAATATGGTTATTTTTAACATCTAAAAAATCATCTGATTTTTAAATGTTGGCAATTTATTTAAAAATATTTAAATACAGAGGACTAACTCAATGTTAGATGAACAAGGGCCATCAGTAGGCAGAGCTCAGGTTATGGACTGTGCTTTTCTGGTTCCTTATCTTTTACTTGCCTTAGGCTCAAATTTTGAGAGGTGTGATAGGAAGATGCTGCTTTAATGAAATAATACATCTTTTAAATAACTCTCTCTTTATCGACTATGATAAATAATTGAACAGCAAACTCTTTCCCATCTAGGCTCTAAGAGGCAATGTCAAAACTAAGCAGGCTTGGCAGAAGCCTGTTTTCCAGCTGGTGATGAGAATCCAGGGCTCCCTTCCCTCCAGGCTGTTGTGTTGGCATCTCTGAAGCTGCCTCTGGCTTTCTCACAGTGTTCAGCTACACACCGATTTCCACTGAGTCTAGCTCTACTTTGTGTCTTGGAGAAAAAAGAAAAAAACCTTTCAAACTCTGAAAAATACGAATCTGCTTCAAACTTCTCTGTCCAAATTTTAGAGATGATGGTAAATTCCACACCCACCAGCCACATTTTTCTCCTTAGCACACTCTGGTTTAAAAAAAAAAAAAAAGAATAATTGCTCTTCCAAGCAGGGAAGCTGAGGCTGGGCAGAACAACCTAGAATCTTAGCATTAGATAATTTGGAAAAGTCCTTTAACTATGGTGAAGGGTTCTCTTTAAATACAGTGCTTTGGTTTACAATAAGACTCCCTGCAAAAACAGCTCCAAACCTCTCTGCTTTGGGTTTGGATCTCACAAACCACTGTGTTCACTCATCCCTCTCAGTTTCTTCCCAGGACCATAGCATCAGCATATCAATCTTGCTCCTTGTTGTATCCCTAGCACCTGGCACCAACATTAATAAATATCTGTTGAATAAATGAATAAAATGAAAGGCGGGTTGAAATCAGTAGGGTCCAAGATAACACCTATGCAGTGATTTATTCATTCAAGTATGTTGGAATGAACTCAAGTCCCTACGGAATATGCTTGAGGAGCAAAGGGTGGCTGCTGCTCACATTACTGAGGTTTTGTGCAGCTGTGTCAAGCTGATTTTGGCCACACAAAGGTGAAGAATGAAGAGTTTTGAGTAGAATATGTGGAAAAGGTGATAGAGAATGAGAAAATAGCTACAACTTTGGGGGTAGATGGCAAGACATGGGAGAGAGAAAAGATGGTGGAGTGTGTGGTACAATCCTCTCCAGTCTTTCCATGAAATGGTCAATAAAATATTCACTAACATCGACTATATTGATGTCATGAAACACAGTCAGTACTCACAATATAACTATCATGTATAGTCAATATCAAAAAACAACTATAACCAGAACAAAGCCTCTTTCTTGGGGAGTAAATCATCTAGGGTGACACAGCCAGAGATAAAAACTTATACTACAACATGAAAAAGGCTCAAAAGTACTCACAAAACATCCTTGATTTATGCAGACATTTATTGAGCATTTACTATGTGCCAGGCCTGTGAGTTGTGGCAAGGAAGGGGGCAATATACTTCAAGAGTGAGATAGTATCAGTGATGGGTACTTCAATGGGGATGGGGTGGTTGAGTGATACAAGATAATGATAAGGGATGAGCTTCAAATTAACTGGGTTGTCATGGTTGGCTGCTCTAAGAAGTAACACCTGAGCTGAGACCTGAATGCTGGGATGAAGTGAAGAAATTGTGTATAAGGCCTTCCTAGAGTAAAGAAGACCTATGTGCAAATAACCCTACTGTGGGCCAGCAGTATGGTACAAGGAATAGGGAGGAGGGGAGGGTATAGCAATGGCTGCAGGAAGCAGGAAGGGATCAGATTAGGGACACAGACAATGGTCTGCAAAATTGGGTGGACTGGTAAAGACTCAGGGAAGTTGCCTGAAATGCAGAGGTAAAATGTAATCACAACACAAGGGCCTTGACATGTACCATCTCTGGGGGAAAGTTCTCAAACACTGTCCCTCCAGGGGGCAGGAAATAATGCAGTCTAGTTAATTGGCCATAGGGACTGCTCTGTATATTAATGTAAAACTAGGGATTATCCAGTCCCAGATGCAAATGAAAAGGGCACAGTGGGTCATTGGTTTTCCGAAGACTCTTCTCACTTGAGGTAGAAGTGAAAATGCCAATTACCCTCATTTCAGTGGGAAAAAATGGGAAAGGAAAAACACTGGAGAATTGTGATTCTGATTGGCTTGAAAATCATAACAACCACCCCAAAATTAGGAGAAGAGAAAGGGAAAAAAAAGCCCTTTACTCTTGGGACCTTAAGTGATTAGGAGGAGTTGTTATTTGGCTGATTTTCACACTTCATTAGCATATGCATGATTTAACGAGGAAACATGCTGGGGGCTGGCCTGGGTGAGGGCAGCTCTCCCCACCCACGCACCGGAAACTAGGGCAGTAGCATTGGGAGTGTGTAATTACAACAGCAAGGAACAGAGATCAGCGCAGAAAGGAGGAAAGCACATTGCTGAGCCTTGAACATCACAGAAAGACACTGAGATATCTACTTTCACTCCTGAGCTCACTCCTGAGCTCACCTGTGCAGGGAGCCACACACCTGGAATACTATATCCCTCCCAATAACAAAGCCACCTGGGTTAAGCCCAGTTCTCCTGTCTCCATCAGACGCCCGTATTTTCTTCTCCAAGTATCTGTCAATGCCAAGAAAACTGTATTGAATTATGATTGTCCACATTCCACTAAGCAGTGAAGATAAGAAAGAAGTGGGGTGGTATTTTGAGGGCAGAATAAAATGGGCTCATGAAGAAGAGTCAGGCCTTCAAATTTTCGTTCTGAATTTCCAGATTAGATCTATAAGCAGAGCTACAAGAACGAAAGTCACAATCAATGTTTCACAACAGTTACACGTTAGGCTTTCTTTTGCTCCATTCAAAAAACTTCAAAGGAAAAAGAAAAAGACAAAAATAGGCTGCTTGCCATGGAAGGGCTCAACCATGCCCAGCAATCTGCCTTTCTGGGCCTGTATCTCTGC
This sequence comes from Heterocephalus glaber, assembly GCF_000247695.1. The sequence goes on from NW_004624774.1 coordinate 6,265,951, forward strand.
TCATTTCCTTTGGAAAAGTAGGTATATAACTCAAAAAGGGATGAAAAGAATGTGTAGGTCTTCCTGAAAAAAGTGGCAGGGAATGTCACAATTCTCATATCACATTCACTTCATCACCATATTCAATATCACAGAACTTTAAAATTGTATCATTTGGTCCATTAGTATATTCTGAGATGATTTGTGTGATGGTTAAGCTTAATTGTCAACTTGTTGGCTTTGAGCTGCCTAGAGGATTAAAGCAAAGCAGACTTCTGAGTGTGTCCGCATGGTTCACAGAGGAGTGACCTCTGGTACTGTATCTGGTCCCTGTCCACTTCCCTACCAGCACTGTTCCCCTGCTCTGCTTCCTGGCTGACATGAATTAGGCATCTTTGCTCTGCCATGTCCTTTTGTCATGGTGCTTCTGCCTTAGAGCCAGCCAACCATGGACTAAAACTTCTGAAACCATGAGCCAAATAAATCTCTCCTCCTTTAAGTGCAGATGTCAGGTATTTGATCCCAGCAATGGAAAGGCTGACCAGTACCATTTGCTAATCTTTTTCTGCTTCTGGGATCTCCTTGTGTCAATTCTCCTGTCTTTTTTTTTTAAATAGAAAATCTTAATTTTCTTTTCTCTTAATCCAGTCTGCTGTATATGTATGCGTATGCATGTGCATCTGCGCATGTGTGTATATCCTAAAGATCTGAGCTAATCAGCATACTCTGTGACCCTGGCAACAATGATTGGTTCAGAATTTTTTAAAATCCATCTTGGATTAAAGAAAGTTAGGTCTAGATTTTTTTTTCCACATTGAGATGATTCCAACATATTCCTTTTACTCCCTTCACACCCACCCCTTCAAGCTCTCCAAACATGTCAAGGATTTTCATACCTCTGGGCTTTTTCAGATGCTGTTCTACTCTTGAATGAATAAAGAAATCTATCAGCTTTTCCATATGTTATTCTGGCTTTGATCCCCAAACCTTATGCTATCATAGTTAACTTCATAAACACGTACTCACTACTATTATATCAGACCACTGACTGTTTTCCTAGCAACCATTCTTCCCTTCTTCTGCCCAAAGCCCCCAACTTTCCCCTTCCCTATCTTCAAGTAAAATTCCAATGGTACCTATTCCTCCTCCCTCAATATCAGAGTTAGAACCCCATTGGCTTAAATTATTCCATCTTACTGAGTAAAGGGAACAGACTTGGGGAGGAGCACAAAATCTAAACAGAGTTGATAAGATATTAGGAGATATTTCCTAAGAATTTGAGAAAAAGATATGAAGCACTGCATTATGACAGCCAATTTTGTGCCACAAAGAGAGATCTTGGAACTGGCTAGTGGGTTTATGTAGAAAACAAAGGAGAAAAGCCGTTTATCCAGGGCAACAAAGCTAAACATTGGATTAATCCTTACCTGAACCCGGTGTTCTTTTGAACTTTTGGTTGTGCTAAATTATTGACTGAGCAAATTTTTAATAGGAGTCTCAAGCCCATTCAATCAAGTTTTCAGGTCAACAGAATAAGAAAAATGTTCAACAGTTCAATAGCCAAGCCAGAAACCTGTGGGAAATTATGAACTATGTTCTAAGTCAATTCCAGATTATTCACTGTTTAATACACTTGATATACTGTATATTTGAACACTTACTATGCTAAATAGTATTCTAGGATGTTGGAGGGTATAGCAATGAAGAAAACAAACAAATGTCCTTTGAGAGCATAGATTCCAATGCAGCAATAAATAAGTGATAGAGGTGACTATGGGAAAGAAATAGAGTAGGTGAAGGCAGTTCAGAAAGGTCGAAGGTGGAGAGGGATTGCAATTTTCCATAGGTAGTCAATATAGGCTTCATTGAAAAGATGTCACTTGCAGAAGACCTAAAGGAAGGAAACTGGCTATGCAAGTATCTGGGACAAGAGCAGTGTAAGGAAAAGAAAGAGCCCAATGCTAAAGACCCTGACAAAGTATCAGTTTAAGCAGCAGCAAGAAGGCTACTAAGTCATGAGAAAACAGTTGCAAGTGTTTTTAGAGAGGAATTTGAAAGGTGATAGTAATTATAATGTCCTGCAAGGCTAACACATTAACTGTACAAATTAATAGGTTTCCATACATGCATATATCATGCTTTGATCATCTCATAATGAGAAGTCATTGACGATTTCTTTTTTGTACCAGGGATTGAACTCAGGACCTTGTGAGTGTGAGGCAGGTGGCGGAACCACTGAACTAAATCCCAGGCCCCATTGCAAGATTTTGAGCAGAAAAGTGACATATCTGACTGAAATTCTTAGAAGAATCAATTTGGCTATTCTTTAGAGAGGATTTTGGGTTTAGAAGTAAAGAGTAGAATCAAGGAACTGTTGTAGCCTCCATGTTAGGCAATGACTTGGATCATCATGGCAGTGATGGAAATTATGAAAAGAGATTGGATTCTGGACAGATTTTAAAAATAGAGCCAATAATACTTTCTGACACCTTGCATGTGAAGTGTGAAGGAAGCAAGACTCCAAAGTTTTTGGCTTGAGGAGCTATAAGGATAAAATTGCCATCAGTTGACAAAGGGACAGCTGCAGGTAGAAAAGATTTGTTTAGGAGATGTTCAGGTGGTCAGTTTGGAACCACTAAGCCTGAGATATTTCATGAGATACCCAAGTAGAGATGCTAAAGAAGCAATTGGAAATATAAGTCTCGACTCCAAGAGAGAAGATAGGATTACAGATAATGAATTTAAGGGTTGCTGACACATATTGATAGAACTTAAGTCATATGACAGGATAAAACAAAGTAACTGTAGACAGGAGGAGTGTATCCAGGTTTTAATTCATTTAATTAATGCATTTAATCCATACAATAACCTTATGAAGTCAGTTGTTATTGTTATCCTAATTTATAGTCATGGAAATCGAGGATTAGAGATGTTAAATTTGCACAGCAATTTGGCCAAGAGCATAGATGTTCTGCAACAGCTTATAAACACACTAGTAGTCATGCTGGAACTAAAACCTATACAGTCTAACTCCAGAGCCTGTGTTATTAGCTATTGCCCAATATTGCTGCCTATTCCCGAGTGGGATTATTTAATCAACTGATAAATGCTTGGATTAGAGATAAGAGTGTATATGATCTAAGAGTGGCCAACTGAGGTAATGAACTCAGTTTTCTGTTTTTAAAGCTAGATGATGCAAAGACAAAAGTAAGAGCTACATGGGATACAAACGCAGGAGACCAGTTTGCCTAGTAATCCTCATATTACTCCCCTCTCTACAATTTTGATCAAATAGACAAGCACAGAACTTTAAAATCCACATATTGTAACTCCAATAATTTGACAGCTGAGAAAGCCTACAAAAACATGATAAACTAAAGTTTGCCCCCAATTTGGTTAGAATCTAAAAGTAATTGCACAGATGATTTCCTCCAGTACTAAATGCCATTACCAAATGTTTATACATCCCTGTGCTTTCTATTTCTATTTAGGCTTTTGAAAACAGTCCTTACAAATTATCTCAGTTTTAGTGATATGACTAATCACCATATTAATATAGGGTAGTTTCATTTTAATTTCAAAAATTTTCCAGAACCACTGACTCATCCAATTTATTGATTTCATTAGGGGGGAATCCCAAATGGAACTGGACTAATTCCTAAAGCAGGAAAATCAAGACAACAGTGATTTCTGCCTTACCATCTTAGTCACTTTCCTCATTCCTGGGACAAATTACCCAGCCTCAATTTAAAAGAGGACAAGTTTATTTTAGCTCACAATTTTAGAAGTTTCAGTCCATGCTTGGCAAACTCAAATGCAGAAATGGCATTGTGGAAGGGCCTGCATGGAATAAAACTGCTAATATTATGGTGGCCAGAAAGCAGAGAGGGACAGGAGAAGCCAAGAAGGGAGATATACACTTTCTGGTCATGCCTCCAGTGACCCACTCTTCCAACCAGACTCTACCTCCTAAAGAGCATTCAGGTATAGCACCCCCATGGCCCAGTTATCTTCCAAAAGCCTTGCCTCAGAGCACATGAGAGTTTTGGGCGTCATTCTTGATCTAAATCTTAATGCCACTCAATTTTTTGAGCCATTTAAAATATGGAGGCAAGAAAGGAATAATTTCTCTTTCTATCCAACCAACAATCCATTCTTTTAATTACATTGTATTAATCATTTATATGAAAACAGAAGACAGTAAATAAGATCATGGGTTCTTAGTTGCCATGAGCAAGTTGCTTATCTATAAAATGGGGCCAGTAAAAGTATCCATTTCACTAGGACTGTTGAGAAGATTAGATAGAGCCAGGCATCATGGCACACACTTGTAATCCTGGAACTCTGGGAGAATAAAGCAGGAGAATGGCAAGTTCAAGCTCAGCCCGGTAACTTAGTGACTTAGTGAAACCTGGTCTCGAAATTTTAAAAAAATGTATGTGAAGATGTTGGAGACGTAGTTCAGTGCGAAGGCTCTAGATTCAATCTCCAGTATCACAGAAAGAAAAAAAAGAAAAGACAGAAGAGATTAGATGGAATCCCATTTTTTGGTATATATCCAATGGAAATAAAAACACTGTCTCGAAGAGACAGGTGAATTCCCAGGTTCACTGAAGCATTATTCACAGTAGTCAAGGTATGGACACAACATAAGCATTTATCAATAGAAGAATGGGTAAAGAAAATGTGACATTTATATTAGAATATTATTCAGTCTCGAAAATGAGGAAATGCAGCCATTCAAAAGATACCATGCTAAGTGAGACGAGCCACACAAAGAAAGACAAATGTTGCATGATCTCACTTATACGTGAAATCTCAAAAAATCAAACTCATTGACACTGAGGGTAGCAGGGTGGTTACCTGGAAAGGAGGGGATGTAGAGGGAAAGTAGGGAGATGATGGCCTAAGGGAACAAACTCTCAATTATAAAATGAGTAAGTTCTGGAGATTCAATGATTTAATGAAGACCACAGATAATAATAATGTGTTTTATACCTGAAATTTCTTAAAGAGCAGATGTTAAGTATTCTCCCTCCAAATACAACAAACAAAAAACACAAAATGTAATTATGAGGTAATAGTTATGTTAATTAGCTTGATTGTGGTAATCATTTTACCATATATGGCATACAAAAACATTCAGTTATACAATTAATAGATACATTTTTGTCAATTGTATCTCAATCAAGCCAAAAATCAATTTGCACTACAAAAAAATGAGACAGAATAATGCATAGAACATAACTAGCTCAGTCATGGCCCACAGTGAATGCTCTGCCATTGTTAGTAATTGTCATTTTTATCTATGTATATGTTCAACTGGGTCTAAATATGCATATACACAGGTGACTTGTACTTTTTGCCATTCTGCATTTTACTATTACACACAGCTGTCCAGTTCCTGACTAATAAGCATCTCTGTTTCACCTCTTCCATTGCAGCCATTTGTTCAGTGACTTTAGCTGTTGACTCAAATGACGCTTCATCAGTGGATGATAACATCTCTATAAAACAACATCACAATGATCTAACAACTGAGGAGGATTCCAGAAGTGCAGTCACATCATCTTATTTACCTGGAAAATGAAAAAACAAAGGGCCTCTTCATGACGGGTCCTGGTGCCCTGGTGAGATGGGTACACTCAGGTGGGCCATTCCCTCACTTCCAAGCCTGTTCATATCTGTCTCTCCACTGACTCACCCATCCAAGACAGAGTAATCATAAAAGATAGAGTGAGAGAACACGTAATTACCTATCTGGCCTCACTTGGTACAATGCTAGTTTTACTGAGAGATAAGTTGAGGTTATTTTGAGATTGAACTCCACTTTCCTGGCATCTACCTGCTCTGGTAACTCCAAGTGGCAAAACACTCTTTTAAATTTACCTTCATGGGATGCCTGATATGCCATGCATTGGGCCAAGTACCTTAAAAGAAAGAGAGGCAAATAAGATGAGATTCTTGAGATCAAGGTAATGATAAGCCATAGAATACACTATTTCTCCAATAAATGCCTAGTGGAGAACCTGGCCCATAACTGATGATTAATAAAGATTTGCTAAATGAATGAACAAATGTACGATTTGGGCAAATCCATCTACATGCCCAGGGTAGGAAGTAAAACTAATCAGGCCAAATTTAAAAGCTTCTGTTCCCAGCTACCACTGACAAAAGCCATTCTTTGTTTTGCAGCTTCTAAGTCTGGCAGGAAACACAAGCTTTTACTTAGGCCATTGATTTTGAGTGATTACAATCACTGTGATTTCTGCTACTAATCAAGGTCTACTCTGGTCTTTTGTAGTAGAGGTAGTAACTTGATACAGTAACATTGGCAATGGGAAAACTCAGTTTGACTTCACCAATCTCTGACTCCTTCCCGCAGGATTTCTTCCTTTCAAGTCAAAAGTAGGAAATCAGCTAAACCCTTCCAAAAATGTGACAGTCAACCCTTTGTTACCTCTCAACATCCCTGCTGTGCCCTCCCAGCCTGGAGGGGGACTAGCATGTTATATAGGATAACTGGCACTATTCCTTACAAATCAGTAGAATCAAGGGCTCACAATATACATCCTATCAGCTATTATTTGTAGGGTGACTACAATCATGCTTCAGGTTTCAAAATACTCAAGAACTTGAGGACATACCATCTGTGGCTTTTTGTCATCACAAAAAGCAAATCATTGCTTTTTTAAAAAGCCAATCATTGCTTTTTTAAAAAGCCATGCCACTATTGCTAATTTTTTCATTTCTACAAGCTCCTCCACTAATAACCTCTGGGCATTTACACAGTTTATTTGATTATGCAGTGCTTTTGTGTGTTCTGAGCATTACACAGTGAACTCATCATCCTGATTTTTAAATCCACGCTCTTGCTTTGTTTTTATTGTTCTTCCTCTATTTTTAGCAGGAGGACAGTAACACCAGCCTTTCTTTCCTTTGGACAGATTAATGTTCCTAAGACCTTTAACACTTGAAGATGCTGAATATGATATAATAAGATATATTTAACCTTGTGCTTTAAAAACTTCTAACTACTGGGCATCTCCAGCTACCAGCAGCTAAGCACATTACTGTCATCCAATGGTATTTATTGAATATGCAGCAACTGCCTTGTGAGCTCCAAATTAATGGGGGACTCCTGAGAACCTAATTTTAAAACATTATCCCTTCTTTGTTATCTGTATTTGTTTGTTTGAGAGCCTGACACTTTAATTGGGGCTCAGGACTCAAATGCACAACTGCAATTTTCCTTTTGAAAGCTTAGAAAGCTGCTGTCTAAAGGTGCCCTGCTCAGCTCCTGGAGTTCAGAGGTTGGCAGGGAGGTGCGTTGCTACAAGTGCCAGCAAATGCCATGAATATGGAAGAAAACTGGAGCTTGTTTCGAGTACAAGCTCGGGGTGGACACACCAGCCATTAATCTTTCAGCTTCATCCTCCTGTAATAACTCCTTCCTTCAGGGGCATTTGTCTTATTTTTAGTCTGTGTTTCAGGTGCTTTCTATCTTTATCTCTCCTAGTTTCTTCGGGAGTTTGGTATGTCTGGGTTTCATCCTCTAATTGGCTTTCACTCTGCAATTCTTTTTTATTTTTTATTTCCCCACCAGGCAAATTGCCTCTTTCTTTGTCTACTTAATCCCAACTTTTTTTTTTCACTGTTAGGTCATTTTGCTTGTTTTGGATCTTCCAATAAGATCTCTGGAGAGATCTGCCCAACCTACCCCAACCCTAGCTACCCTTCTACCCTTCTCTGATGAAGCCTTCCCCAACTGTAATTTATATCTTTCATCTACAGCTTTCACAGTCCTTGGTTTGGGTCTTCTGTGTAACACATTCTATGCCGGTTTGTGCCCCCAAGTGCCTCACTTACAGGGATAAACCAGAGGATCACTCTTCACACACACCCCACATATCACTTATTATCCTCAACCTAGAACACATGCTTAGGATATATTCTTTTTTATTGCTAGTACGTGTTTGTATTACATAATGATTACATTCATTGTGGGGAGTTGGTACATATATATGACATATCTTAATTCTTTTTTTTTACTCCCCTTCCTTCTCCTCCACCTCTTGAATGCCTTCTCCCTTTTTTTGGTACATGTTTGTGGTACATAATGACCACATTCCTCCTACAGACTTGGTACATGTACACAGTCCATTACAATTGCTTTTTTTATTCCATTTCCCTCCCTTTTCCTTTTTCTCCCCCTTCATCTCTTGGTTCCCTTCACTTATACTAAAGATCTGTCTTGCTATTTCCCACTGTCTTTTATTTTGGTCTTTACTTGCATTTTGAGTTTCTCATAGAAGAGAAACTAAGCTTCAGTGTCTGATTTATTACACTTAGTGTTATGGTTTCAAGGTGCATAGGATATATTCTTAGAAAAATGAATGCTATAATTTAAAATGACGTAAGTACTTTAAAAGCAATGTTCTACTGGTAGAACCTAATGTAATCTAATCATGCACCGATTCAGTACTAGGAACAAAACCAATAAAACATAACAATAGCAATTAATATTTACTCAGCACTTAATAATGTTCCAGGTACATACCTAGACATTTTACTTAGATTAGAACCCTAGACCTTATCAGTAACATTGTAGAGTAGGCTAAATATTCTAGATGGGAAGCTGCAGGTTCAAGAGTTAACTTTTTCCACGGTATACAGCTAACAAATGGCAGATCTGGAATTCAGGTCCATGCCTGCCTGAGCCCAGAGTTTCCTCTTAAACACTTCATTGCATTTCCCTCTTCTATCCCACTTTAGAAGGATCTGTTCAGACCTAACTAGAGAGACTTACTCTCAGAATTTATAAAACTTTGTATATAAGAATGAGTAATGGAAACAATGAACATTTAGAGGTGACCTTTTAATTGGGTAGGCAGAACAAAACCATGGCCAAAGAAAGTTTATCTACTCCTAAATTAGGTGGAATGATTTCTTCAATAAACAACAAAGGAACCAATCTAATCTTATATCACATCTTATTTTCTGGCAATAATCTTACTTCTCTTGGTCTTTAACATTAAAAATTACTTAAATATAAGTACAATTTAAAAATTTAACAGAAAGAGAGAGACAGAGACAAAGACACACACACAAGGGGGGGAGGGGCTCGGACTGGTGGTGCTGTTAGTGGGAGGCTCTATTTACTTTTGGTTAAATGCCAGTAGTATAAGAATCTGAGGTCAGTAAAAGAGGTGTGAAACCAATTAGGGTTTCTCAGCTTTTGGCTGTTCCAGGCTATTCATATTGCATGCCCCAAATACATGGTTTGCAAGGAAGGAAGTATGGAGGGGCTACAGTCAGTGTGTCAGGCCGCAAAATGGCTTGGTGCCAAAGTCCCAGGACAACACATGTCCACTTTCCAATCTTGGGTTAAAAATGCTACAACCTATAAGAGCAGGGATAAACAAAAGAGATACAGTAAAAATGGGAATGAAGCATGAATCATAGATATAAGACAGTACCAGCAAGAGTTTAAGAAAAAAAATCTGCAAAAGCTATATGGCTCTTCTGTTAATGACCGTGAGTGTAATTTCTGCATATTTTAACAGATGTTCTGTTTATAAAGCTGCAAACAGATTTAGGGGTTATGAATAAAGCCAGGAGGCCCTGGAGATGTTTCTTTGTATGATTAACTGACCACAAGCCATTTGTTTTACAACAAAGATGCTCAATGATCCATAGGCCATGATTTATACCAGCCCATGTGTACTAATGGCTGATGTCTCCATGATATTTCTCATTAGCATCAGAAGGGGGATTGGAGGAAAACAGATTATGGGAATAGCTCCCCCATTGCTTGACATGATAGTTCATTAGTGGGTGTGGAATTGATCTGAAAGAAAACTAAGATAATCATAAGCTGAGATTTGAATATTATAATTAAGATATCTAATTCAGTGATGAAGGAAAGAATATGGCCTTTTGTAATCCTAGCTGCATACATTTTGATAAATTGGGAATGAGAGAGTCTTCTGCATTTCCCAAATAAAAGACAAATCGTGTCAAAACTTCTAGTAATAATAAACTTAATAATATAACTGACTTGTATTATCACTTAAGTATATATCAGGCATTCTGCTGGGTGATTAACATAAATTACCTCACTTCAATTCTCACAAATGTATATTGTAATGATCCCCTTGGACTGGAACAAGGAAGGCATCAGAGGTGGGACATCCCAAGCTACTGGCTACATTCTTTCTTTCTTGTAATACTTCCACTTCTTGGTGTACATTCTCCAATGATTTCTCCACCAAATGAATCTTCTCTACTTGCTCTTACTCACTGCTGCTTCATTACCTTATAACCTTGACATGACTTCAGTTTCGTTTCTTCTTAAGTTCTCAAAGCTAAATATTCTGGTGGTATTTTTTCTAATCTAAAATCCCAAGAGAAGGAATCTGGTAAGCTCAGCTAAGGGTTTTTAAATTTTTTCTTGGTGTGAGGCTGCATAAGAGGTCACAACTGATTAGTTGCCTTCTTGAAGTCTTTCTCCTCAAGTCCAATCAGCAGTGGTTGAAGGGATAGTAAGAAGACATGGCACAAAAAATAGGGCTCCTGGGATTTAGCTCAGTGGTGCCACCACCTGCCTCACAAGTGCAAGGTCCAGAGTTTGATCCCCAGCACCAAAAAAAAAAAAAAAACTAACACTCTGGCATAATTTTTAAAAAATATTCTGATCTCAACCAAATCTTTTATCTTCTTTTTTTTCTTTTGGTACTGGGGATCGAACTCAGGTTCTTGTGCTTGCACAGCAGGCGGCGAAACCACTGAGCCCAAGGTTGCATCTTCAAGAGATACGTGCATGCCCCTTATGGCTGAGTAGTACTCCATTTTATTAAAAAACCACATGTTCTTCATCCAGGCTCTAGTTGACGGGCAATTGGGCTGTTTCCAAGTTTTAGCTATTACAAATTGTGCTGCTATAAACATGAGCACCCATATATCACTGTGGTATGATTCTTGTAATTCTTTGGGGAAGATCCCCAGCAGAGGAATAGCTGGGTCAAATGAGACTTCCAATCCTAGTTATTTAAGGTATCTCCATATTGATTTCCACAGTGGTTGCACCAGTCTGCACTCCCACCAACAATGGAGAAGGGTTCCTTTCTCCCCACAACCCCACCAGCATTTGTTATTGGTTGATTTTATGATTGCAGCCATTCTTTCTGGGGTGAGGTGGAATCTCAGCATTGTTTTCACCTGCATCTCTTGAATGACCAGTGATGTTGAACATTTTTTTCATGTTTATTTGCTGCTTTAACTTCTTTGTCCGAGAAATGTCTGCTCATTTCAGATGCCCATTTTTGAAGTGGGTCTTTATATTTGGGGGGGTCTGATTTTTTTTTTTTTGAGAAATTAGAGACATTTATAGCTAAGTGGATGCACATTGAGGCCATACTTTTAAGTGAAATAAATAGGACACACATGTGTAAATACCGAATAGTTTCTCTGGTGTAAAAACTAAAAGTGTAAATAAGAATAAAAATGTATAATTGATATTGTGAAATAGGAAGAAAATGTTTAAAGAAGTAGGGGAAGTGGGAGGGGAAGGGGAAAGGAAAGAAGGGAAAAAAATATGAGAAAAGGAAAGAAGGGAAAAGAAAATATATGAGAAAAGGAAAACATGGAAACAAAGTCTTTGTAAATAGGGAAGGGTGGAGGGGTTGAAGGGTGCACAGGTAATGGGGAAAAAATAAGAACCAAGACACATCATATAAAGGTACAAGATCCCAATGATGAATGTAACTGTATAGTATACCTAAAATGTACCAACAAACTATATGGAAAAACAAAAGGAATGCAAGAGATACTTGCAAGCTCATGTTCACTGCAGCATTATTCACAATGGTCAGATATAGAAACTACATAAGTTTCTGATGACAGATGAATGGTTTAAAAAACTGTGGAATATATATACACATATATAAGGGAATAATATCTAGCCTTAAGAAAAGGAAGAAATTCTGCCATTTGTAAAAACATGGATGAATCTGGAGGCTGAGTGAAGTGAGTCAGATGGAAAAAGTCAAGTACTGCTAATCTCACATGTATAATCTAAAGTAATCAAATTTAAGGAAATGGAGACTAGAACAGTGGTCATCAGGGGTTTGGGGATAGGCGCACAGGGAATGGGTAGATATTGGTTAAGGGTTACAAAGTTTCAGTTATATAGGATGCATAAGTTCTGGAGATCTAACGGACAATAATGTGATTGCAGTTGACACTATGGTACTTAAAATATGCTAAGAGAGTAGATAGTGTTCCCATCAAATGTGGTCAAAAAGAAAATAACTATGAGAAGTGATGGATATGTTAATTTGATTGTGGTGAGTACAGTAAGTCTCCAACTTACAAACATTTGAGTTATGAACTTTCACAGATACGAATGTGCCTTGCATTACAAACATTCTTAGATGTGAACAAATCGTGGAAGTAGCTCATGTGTCTGCCGGACATTGTCACAGTTGTGCTATGTGCTTACTGCACAGTGCGATAGTGTACAGTAGTACATAGTGCTCGGAGCCCAGGATGTCTGGCAGCAAGAGGAAAAGCAGTGGTGATGTAGAGGGGACTGCCAGGAAGCGTGAAGCAATAACCATGGAAACGAAAGTGAAAATAACTGGGAGATTAGACTGAGGTGAAAAGATGGTTGACATCACTTGTTCTTATAACAAGAATCATTCAACAATTGGCACAATTCTAAAGAACAAAGACAAGATCATGGAACATGTGGAATTTGCTGTGCCAATGAAGTCAACAATAATATCCAAAAAAGCATGGTAAAGTGTAGAGATGGAGAAGCTTCTCACTGTGTGGATGCAGGATCAGCATCAGCTTGCCCATTTGAAGAATTGAAGAAAAACAGAGTGAACAGGGAACAGGGTGCATCTTTTACCTAAGAATCTCTATGATGGACTTACAAATGAATCTGACTTATGAACGTTCTCCCGGAACAGAACTTGTTTGTAAGTCGGGGACTTATTGTATTTCACAATGTGTACATAAATCAGACCATCAAGTTGCATACCTTAAATATACACAATTGTTCACTGGACCCCTCTGTACCCTTTGAGTGGGCACTAACGTGAAGCAGATTACCTTTGATGGGGAAGTCACCATCACTACATGTGGTTTACTCTGAGGGCGGTGGGAAGGGCAGACAGTGGCATCAGGATGCTTGCTTCTGCCTCTTATTAGCTGTATAACCTCAGGCATTTCTGGTAAAAGATAGCTTTATTCACTCATTCATAAAATGGCAATATTATAATAACTTACTTATACTCATAAGGGCATTATGAGAATGAAAGGGATATACAAGTGCTTAGCACGGTGCCCAGTACAGAATCTACACTTAATAAATGGTAGCTATCATCATAATTCTATTATTACTTTTATCAATGACAAATTATAATAATAAATAACAACTTCTTCATGGATAGCCCCAAATCTGAAGATGAATTGGTCCTCCAAATGGCCCCACTTAACTAAACTGGAATGGGAGGGAGGATCAGCTGCGTGTATCTGCAATTCAAATCAACTGGGTAATTCTGTTTTTATTGTGAACAAAGCTGAGCCTTCAACTGGTTCCAAATGATAAGATTCTTTGTGTCTAACAGAGGTAGCAGTGGGTGGGGGGATGCTCTAGACATTCCTAAATGACCCTCACTAATGTCTAATACAGTAGTTCTATATCTGGCTCTGAGGAACTCAGATTTCAAACTCTGGTCCCAGTTTCATGCCTCTTTTCTCCCACTCAGAGTCCCATTTCCCAGTTTTGTTTTCTCTGCTCTCTCCGGAATACATCAGATCCTTCCATTTGAAATGTCTGGGTCAGTACCCAACATCTGGCATAGCCACCCCCAAATTTATTGGATAATTGAATTTTACCCAGAGAACTCAACAGGGGGTAGCAAATGAATACCTAAGGGTATGCCTGGCTCTGAAAGTTTCACTGGAGTGCAAATTATTACTATTTGTGTGTATTTGTGAGCACAAAAAAATTGGTAAGTGCTCCTGAAACATCATTTCCATCTGTTGCCAAAGATCACAATAAGTACCAAATTCAAGGGAAGATAATGAGTTATGTGGCAATGAACTCATGCTTGGAATTTCAATATCCCCAGGTGATGCAAATAGGCACATTTGAACTTGTTCTGAAAACTCCCAAGCTCTGGGACCTGAACATATGGTCCAAGTTATTTAGCTAGATAAGCCATGGGATTTCCTACAAGTAGGGTTTTGTCAGCAGGTTGGTAAACAGTTTACAGTTTTCCCTCAGCTTGCACACTCCAAATCATGGTGGGGGCAGGCCACAGATTAGTGAGGTCTTTCTACAAAGGACACACTTGCAAAAAAAAAAAAAAAATGTTGTGCCCCAGGGCTCAGAAGCCAGCATCGGTTTTGCAAGTGTTCTGAATTCAAAGGACTTGTATGAAGTTGGAATCCATTGACTTGTATAAATTGGAAATTGGAAGGAGTCCAACCTAGTTATTAGAATTAAGCTTCAGACAAATGTTACTCCTTTCTTCACTATCAACATTAATAAGATGTTTAAGGAGCTGACACCAGAGCCATAAGAAATATTTGTCAGAGAAAGCAGGGTACACAGGAACAGGAGGAGCAAATTTAACTTGGATGTATTTCTTCATGGACTCTAAAAGCTATTTCTTTTTCAGAAGCACATGCCTAATACTGTCAACTCCTCGAAATGCTTTACAGCTACTATTATGTATCTGAATTAGAACACTTTAAAATATTTATTACAAGACCAAATCCCCAGGCAATTTATGATGCAAAAATTTCCTACATTATTTATTTTTCAGTGTTGTACAAAACCTACCATTAGAACCACATAAGCACCAGCAAGCTTGTGTGGGAGAATGTTCTGAGACAGAACTGGATATTATCATCCACATTTGTTAACTTTAGTACAATTGAGACACTTTTAAAGATAAAGGTCATTAATATTTCAACACATCATTAAATTTAAATTCAGAACTGAGAGCTGTTATAAGTGAGAATCTAACCAGTTTTAATTAGGCATTTAATAAAAATTCTCCATGTGAAGAGAAATACTTACTGGATATTAGGAGAAAAAACACAATGGAATAAATGTTTGAAAAAATACTATATTCTATATTCTACCTAAGCCATGTGAGTCATCATTAGCAGATTTAGAAAATTAAGTTTCTCAAAACCCTATGACAGGGGATAAGGATGTAGTTCATTGATAGAGCGCTTGTCTATGGTGTACAAGGTCCTGGGTTTGATCCTCAGCACCACAATAAACAAACAAACAAACAAATTAAAAACTATGACATATGTGGTTCTTAAAAATACGAGGAAAGCTTGGCTTAGTGAGAATAGGGCAATGGAGAGGAATCAGAATGTCCAAGTCAGGTACTCTTGGATTTAAATTTGACACTAATAAACACAAAAGTTTTAGTAAATTATTTTACCTTTCTGGGTCTGGATTTTCCTATTTGTAAAATGGAGGGAAAGCATAGTCTCTGCTTCTTATACTTCTAAGGCTTACATGAGGTAATAATTACCACTAATACTGAGGGCTTACTATATGCTGGGCATTGGGAACCTATGGCACGGGTGTTGTGTTTTTCTTTAAAGACAAAAGATGTTAATATAGAGTCTTTTTTTTCTAAACTAAAACCTCAGTATTCAGGTTTAATTGCAGTGTTGGCATTTTGTGATAAAAGGTGGGTTTTGGGCTGCAGTTTGGCACTCAGTCTCTAAAAGGTTTGCCATCATTGTTATAGACATTCTAAAATATATATTATTTTATTTAATCTTCTGTTGTGGCTTGTCTCTAGATGCCCTCCAAGGTGGGGCATTTCAGAGCTTGGTGGATCTAGGGTGTGTGATACTGGGATTATGGGTGTATGATACAAAATTAGTCCACTTATTGGAATTAGCATAGTTCTGGGTGTGGTTGAATGGATTTACTAAAAATAGAAGCCCTACCCTGGGTGTGGGTGGTACCACCCAGAAAGCTTTCAGCCCGGATGGGATAAAGGGAAAGGCAGGCTTTGTTGCTCCTGCTCACTATTTCACTGTCTCCTGCCTGCTTTGACATGTACTATTTCTCCTCTGTGATGCCCCTCTGCCAAGCCACCCTTCCTTGGAGCCAGTTGACTATGGACTGAAATCTTTATGAACTCTGAGCTGAAATAAACCTTCCCTCTTTTAACTTTGAGTATCAGATATTTCCTCCTAGCACTGATAAAAGTAACTGAGATATCTCACAATAACCCAATAAGGTAGATATTTTTATCCCCATTTTTAAAGAGAAGGAAACTGAGACTTAAAGAAAGATCCATGACTTGGTTCAAGTGTCACTACGAGCATCCGGCATACTTGGGACTGGAATCTAAGTCCCATCTGTGTACAAAGGTCACTGTTCTGCTGCTTACAATCCCCTCCACCCCTACTCTGACCCATTGCCTTTAAAATTGTCTACCTTCTCAGGTACACTGTAAACACCTTGAGAGGCAGAGCTGTGACTTTCCACTTAATGAGTATTTGCCAAATGAATTAATATATCTTCTGATAAAATCAGAGTCTGCTTAGAAGCAATAAGATCCTTGGAAAACTTGAACTGAAGGGAGGACAGGGATCATGGATATTCTCATATTATTTATGTTTTAGGCATTAACGGCTTTAAAATTAGAACAAAAATCTGGCAAACAGAATAACTGCAAAGTGTGTGCCAATGGCCTTGAAATCAAACAAAAGCAGGTTGCATGAGTAAAAATAGAGTGTTCAGTGGGTCACACTCCACGATGAGATCTAGAGAAGAAATGAGGCTGCGTAGGAACAAGGCAGCCTATGTGGAAACCTCTCAACTGGAACTATAGAAAAACATTGTAGCAATTTAATCTGATGGGGGTGCAAATCATGCTACAAGAGTTGCTTCAGTCTTTAGACTAAAATCACTGAGTCTCAAGATGGCAGCATTTTTACTCCCTCCAGCTGTGGGGTCAGATTTTATGTGCTAGTAAGAGATCAACTTTATTTCTAGGAGAAGTGTTTAATTGCAGAAAATGGTTAGCCAAATGCTTAGATCAATAGAATGCAGGTCAAACTGTGCTCGGAAACATCCACAGCTCTTATTACATGGAAAGTTGAGGACCAGAAAACCATTTGGGGACTCTAAGTCACTTGAGCATGAAGTCATCTGCAAGCTTTTCCCTAGACTGCAAATGCATTCTTTGCTTCGCTCAGTAATGACAGCATGCTGACCCAAGGAACTCTCAGGCCCTACTTTTGAAGTGGAGAAAGCCAATAAAACAACTAGGGTCCTTCAGTGCTGTTTTTAAGATGAGATCAGGCACATTCAGGCGATATCTGTAGACTCAATGCTGGTTTTAAAAGCAGAGAAATAATCCTGCATGGTCAAGCTCTTCAATCTCTAATTGCAACAAATCTCAATGGTTTTGAAAATGGAAAGCAGGTAGATCATTATTTATCCAAGAAAATATTTAGGCAGAGGATGGAGTGACATCCTCAAATACATTTCAGTTTTCTCCTGCCAGAATCCTCCTAGTCAATCCATTCTGCATTGGTGTTAGCCTTGGGAAGGAAGTTATTGATAGTCAAGGAACAGAATGGGTACAAATTATACCTTAGGCAAAAAATGCATTGTTTGCAGAGAGCTATTTTACTTAACTGATACCTACTAGCTCACCAGGCACCCCAATAAGCTGAGCCTATGCATAGGTGACATGGGTCCAGGGGAAAGTGGTGTTTGCGAGCTCAGCCAGGCTGGGACCTCAAAATAAGTGACTCCATCTGTGGCCCACACTCAACAAGCAGAGGCTACAAATTCATCTAATTACCAGCAGTTCAATAAGTCTGAGTTCCTACTTCTTGACATGTATCTCCTAAAACCCAAATCTTATGATGGAAAAGACCTAGAAAACTGTCCTAATCCTATCATGGCCACTAGAGCAAATAAAGAGATAACATCCAGCAAAAAGCCAAGCTTTCTGAATTCCCTGAGAGGATTGCAGGTGACGTCTTGCTCATCTTGAAACACATTTGTGAAATTAGGTGGATGATAATATGAACTGAGCATGCCACCAAACATAGGAGAAAAGTAGGGAAGTAAAGTGTGTGTTGTGTACATACACACAAATGTGCACAAACACACATTTATCTAGTGCCACCAGTTCTAAGTTTCAATGCCTCTCATCAAGTTGTTTTAAGAAACTGTGCAGCTCATGTCTACCAAGGAAACATTTTCTCTTCCCTGACAGTTTAGTGCTTCATTTCTACCTTTCCCACTGGGAGGTCCCATCAGTTTTAGGCTTTCTAGGAATACAACATGATTCTAGGAAATGACTTGTGCATAGTCTTTAAGCACTCTGCTAATGCTCAGCTTGTAAAATTGGCTCAAGAATCCTATGCTATGATACAGGAAAAAAACAAACAGGTACTTGACTTTTTTCATACCTTCATTTTTTGCTGTGTGGTATCCTAAGTGCGGACTGACCCTAAGTCCCTACAAAGGCTCCTGTTGTCAGCCATCATAATAATCAGCCTGGAACTTTTCCAAGATGGAAAATGGAGCCACAGAGACACAATGATATAATGGAAGAATCCCTGGGACAAGGGTCAGCTCATTTGAACTTTAGCTCCGTTTAACAAGTAGTCACTAATTGGAAGGCAAGTGGAATAATCTCTATCCTTTGTTATCCTCAGCTGACAAATGGAAAAGGGAGTACATGACAGAAGGACATTTTTCAAACTGCTGAGTGTCATGTAACTCAAAAGACTGTAGTCACCTGGGGAAGTACAAGAGCCCAGGACAGTGGAGTAGGCAGTAGAGGAAGTTTGTTTTATACTTGACTCTACTTCTCATTGTCCATGACCTCTTGTTCCCATTTCCTCATCTGACAAATAAGGTCCTTGTCCTATGCCCTAGACCCAAGGTGCTTGACAGCTTTGTTACTTTAAGTGTGGACCTGGACAGAGGCATCTAACACCTACCTACTGTTCTGACAGAAATGCAGGATCTTAGCCTCCACCCAGACCCCAGTCCAAACCAGCCTTTAAATAAGGTCCTTAGCTGATCTCTTGGTACACTAGCTTGAAAAATCACTGGTCCTCAAGATCCCCCCCAGCTTTTCTGCTCTATAATTCTACCATAAATGGCACTGTACTTTCACAGAATATTCATTCACGAGATGCTAGCCTAACTTGCTATTTATTCATTGCTAACGAGGTACAGTCCTATTTTTAAAAAATAACTTTATTATCAAACACACACATATACAAAAAATTAAAACCATTCAAAGAAGAACAATAAAAGGGGGAAAATACTACAATAATATACAAATACAGTAAAACTCAACCAAAACAAAACTGAAAAGCACTTAAACATATTTCCATATAACTTAAAAAAGCATCTCAAGTACCAACAAGACACCAGAGGATGTGATTTGTTTCAGAAAGATCTCCAAAACCAACATTGAACAAATAATGATCTGGAAAAAAACTCCAGTTAGCAGACTCCACAGAAGCCAAACTTCTCCCGAATTTAAATTTTGATAGTCATATGACACGCGATGGAAACACAATCTGAGAAATACTGCAGTCCAGAGGTAGGTTTCAATCCACAAGATGATCATGTTTCATACCAAAACCTAATTGTGCCAAGTTGCTAAAACATAACTTGTACCACGCACAGTATGAAATTCATTCACACAGTATCTCATTTAATACTTAAATCAGGCCTGGAAAGAAGGTTTTATTCTTATCCTCATTTTAGATATGAGAGATGTGACTCTTGGAGAAGTTATGCAATTTGTCTTTATTCCTAGCTGGGACCTGACAGAGTTGACATTTGAACCCAAATTTGTCTCTTACCAGTGTGTGTGTTCTTAACAACCAGAGGCATACCCTCCCAAGCCACTTGGCTGAAATACTTGGGGAACCTCCTACATATTCCCACTCAACTTTTATATTCTTATACTATTCTTACATTATTTTTCTTACACATTCTTACATCATTACCCCAATTATACAACATACAAAAATACAATTATATTTTATATTTTGCTGTCCAAAGGAATAATCAGTGGCCACATGTGGTTATCTAAATTAAATTTAAAATTCAGTTTCTTATTTGATCTAGCAACATTTCACTTCACATGTGTCTGTTGTTGCCATGTGTTGGAGAGCACAGATATCGACTATCTAATGGATGGTATTGCTTTGGAGCATCAAGTTGCTAAAAATCATTATTCCATCATTAACTTTGCCCCATATTTTACTTTTTTTTAGTACTGAAAGCTCTACCTTTAAATATACACATGTAGAAAAGCCACCTCAGCACCCCTCCACTAAGAGGTTGTCTGGGGAGAAACTAAGTGATCTTGAAAATCTAACAAGATAGGAGTCCTAAAACTTGGTTCTAATTTCAAGTTCACAGATCATGTGCACATAGAAGTCAGGTCTCTGTTGCCAGCCTTGCCAGCCTTGGCCTTTATGATTCACTGTGACAGCTCCTCCTTTCTGTCAAGGGAAAGAAAGTCCAATCAGGCACAGTTTTATTTTCTCCCTGAAATGAAACAGAACTGACTGGTTAAGGTATCTCCTGAGACATCTGCTATAGGGTCTTAAATTACCCAGTAACACGTCAAGTCAATCCCACTTCCGTGTCGGAGTTGGCAATCAACATTTATCTCTATCAGACAGCCCATCTGTAGGTTTCTAGTACCACTTTTATTATTACCTTGTAAATGTAAAATCCTTGAGGCAGAAATGCCAGCTGTTAACAATGGAGCTTGTATGAGCACATACTTCTCCAATGAGGAATGTCCTTGTGTCCCTGAGACTTCAAAAAAACCCCCAAAATACCCACACCAAGAACTTGCCTAGAAATTATGTATTGTGTGGGTCCCACATCAAGAGCTGGCTTTGAGACAGCTCTTTCTAGTGAACCCACTGACACAGAGTGTCTTTATGCTTTGGAAACTGAAGGGACAAAAAGAAATTCTTGCTAAATGTTTGTAACTGGACTCGCCATAGCAGCCTGTCAAGTATTAATGGATAATAATAGCCATCATTTGTTGAAGGCCTAGCTTTTATTTCTCTACTAATTTAGCAAGGCTTTGGGCCCCTAACAGAATAGTTCTGGATTTCACAGAGCAACCAACCTAGTGAGCTAGGCACTTAATCTAATAAGCACCTAAATAAATGCATACTCACTACAATGACAGAATGAAAGGTGTCATGGTTGAAATTAACAGCGGAGGCTTTGGAGGCAGTGGTAGTCTCCTCTTTGGGAGGTGCCTGCTCAGCTGAAACCATGAAGCAACTGGCCAGTGTGTCTGGAGCTCAGTAAGTGAGGAGTGGGCAATGAGACTAGGGCAGTGGTGGTGGACCTATGGCATGCGTACCACAGCAGACTGTTTGAATCACTGAAAGCTCTAAAAGGATCCCCATCACTGGGCTAGGGTATGCAGAAGCCAGAAGATGCAGAGGTTAGGAGATACAGAGGTCAGGAGATGCCGGGTCCACATCTTACAGGGCCAGCCTTAGGAAAGAGTTTAGCTTTTCTTCCAAGAACAATGGGAAGTGATTGGAGGATTGGAAGCAGCAAGCTGACACATACTTTGTGTTTATCTAGCTGAAGTGGGAAGAATGGATTAGAGGTTAAATGGGCCTGAGGGTAGAAGCTGGGAGACAAAATAAGGCTCTGCAGTCTAGGTGGAAGATGGTGGTGGTTTAGACTCACATAGTACTAGGGATAAAAATAAATGAAGAAATTTGTGAGATGTGTTGGGAGACAGTATAGAAAGCTTGCTAGCCAACCTATTGTTTGGGGGTCAGGTGATGAAAAACCCCAAGCTTCAGGCTTACAGTGTGATGGGCAGTGGTGAGGAGTGCCAGGACTAGCGTTGATGCTTTGTACTCATCATTTGCAAGGCTGACAATTACCCTTGAAAAATTAGTTATTGTTATTAACATCTCCCTTTATAGATGGGGAAACTCAAAGATCAAGTAACTTGCCTAAAGTTCACAGTGTGTTAATGATCAAGCCAGGATTTGGATCCTTGTCTATCTGAAAAGCTTGTGTTTACCTTTTCCTTTGACTTCATGGCCTTACAAATGCATTTTCTCAGTCACTGACTACAAGTCTCTATGGCTCCCATCTCTGTATCGGTCTACTCAGCTCAAAGTGTTCCTTAGGTCTAGAAAGTTCTACGCTCCTACTCTGCCTCCAGCTAGTTATCCCTTCTCATTCCCTAAAATCTGAGAGTTGGTTTCCACCACACCCTGCCCTTTGCTGTATTGATGCACATTAAGCTTTATTTCTTGTCTAATCATTTGATTTTCCCAATAGACTATAAGCTCTTTAAATGAGTTTCCTGCCACTATCCCACTAAGGCCTGGCACAATTCTGACCATATGATTCAACAATAATTCAATAATAATGATTCGATGTTTTCTAATGCATTCCTAGCTACTGGAGAGGTTGTGACAAAAGCTTGTCCAATTTAATGCAAGGGGTCAGGAGCCTAGATTAATGATCTTCTTGGCATGCTGTAAGAAATTGGAACTCAGGAGCTATGGGTTAGGTTTGAACTTTTTGTTACTAACTAGTTCTGTGATATTTGGAAGTTCTCAACTTTATGGACCTTGGTTTCCTTTTAGCTCAAAACAGGAGAAAGTAAAACCTGGCCCTTTTGACCTCATGGGGTAGAATAAAATCCAAATTCATACATGTGGAAGTGCTTGAGAAGATATAGAGCTATGCATGTGGATGGTGTCTCATTCGCTAGTGTACCTAAATCCTCCTCAGTATGATTCATAGATGAAGATCCTGGAGCCTAGGAGATCTGAGAATCTTTGGTTGGAATACTTAGCTGTTTATGTTTGGGCAAATCATCTTCTCTGAAGTGAGCTAATGAAGATGATATCATTACTTCCACAGGGCTCTTCCAAGGATTAAATAATCTCTAGCTATAGTGCTGTACATACACTATCACAGAACATAGTAAGGAGCATTGCCTGGTGCATAGGAAGAACCATAATCTCAGCTTTTAAAAATTTATTTTTTTAAAATCCTTTGTTTGCATACATATACATCACATACCAACTCAAATTCTCCATCAACAAACTGGGAGTTCAGTTAGTTATATATTTTTGAAAATGTCATTAAGGATGAATGTTAGAGCATATACAATCTCAGGAACAGTTTTTTTTTTTTTTTTGAACAAGTGGAAGCAATGTTTGGAGATAAGATCTGAGTACAGCTCTGCAGCAGGGACACATTTTACTGAGCCATGGCAGCTGCCTGAGTCCTCAGTGTGCTGAAAACGGGCCATATGGGGAGACAATTTTTAAAACTTCTTAGCATCAATAAATCACTTCCTTTTTTAAAACTCCATCTCCTAATTCAAAACTGAAGCCTCCCATTTTCCACTGCTTTTCTCTGCTGCTACTTCAGTTATTAAAAAAGCTGTCGCTTGAAAGTGTTTGGTTCCCAAATAGCGGATAATCAAAAGATGAGGGGACTTGTTTAAGCAGCAGGATGAAAAACTGATGGGACAAAGTGGGAGACGACAGGCAGCAAAGAAAACAGGACCCAGGAATAAATGAGGACAAAACTGGAGAGAGCAAGAGGGAAGATCCCGACACTGGAGACTGGGATAAGAGTGGTTGGGACATGGAAGACAGTGTCACATGCAAGACTGGGTAAGGGAAGGGGGAGTAAAATTCCAAAATCTTCTCACTTGTGGAATGTCACAAGGCAGTGGATTATGTTCAGTAAAGTCCTGGTTCCAGAACTTGCTATGTGTGGACTCTGAACCTCAGTATCATTACCCACAAAATGGTGCTTCTGAGTACCAAAAGAATGAAATGAATTTTGTCCATTGAGCACTTAGAATAGGGTCTTAGAGCATGTGCTCAACGAAAGCTTTAGAATAGATTGTGAGCAACCAAATGGTATTGATCCCCGTCCCCAAGTAAATATGGAAGGAAAAGGAAACAATATTTTAAAAAATCCATATTCTTTCATCCTAATTTTCTTTTTTTAGACAATGTTGGTTTTCTAATTTACCAAGCTGTTTAAATGTTGCTTTCTTCCCCTGCAGTGTCTCTGCATGGGAACTGCAACTGATGGACTCTTATGTGGGAAGGGGATACTGAAGTTATGGTATCTCTTCCATTTTTCCCAGCAGGTTTCCAGGCTAATTCTGCCTGGGCTGGTCTGCTATGGAAGCTAGTGCCCCCAGGAAGGTCTGCTTCCCCCTTGAAAACTTAGCTATGAAAACAACGTCCTCCTAGCTGAGCATGGTGGCACACGCATGTTATCCCAGCACAGCTGGGAGGCCAAGACAGAAGGATTGCAAGCTTGAGGCCTGCCCGGGCAACAGCAGTTTTATGAGACCCTGGCTCAAAATAAAAAAGGGCTGGGGATGTAGCTCAGTGGGGCCTAGGGTTCAGTCCCTAGAACTGGAAGGGGGTGAGGCTCTTCCTTTTAGCAAATCAGAGCTCTCTGTTGTTACTATCAACTGTCAACTTGGGTTCCTCCTTAGACTTTCTGGTGTTAATTAGAGCAGCTGTATTCCCTTTCCCAATACATATTCATTCAAAACTCCTACCCAACTGTCATTCTATTCTTCTTAAAGCCAGGCAGAGATGCTCTCTTCCAAGTTCAAGGCTAGTTCTAGCATATTGCGCAATCCCAGGCACAGAGTAGGGCTATCTGAATGAATAGAAAATATTCACAGGATCAAAGGATTTCATCTACCAGTTGAAGTGAACTAAATGCCTCCAGGTGCCCAGTCAGGCAAAATAAATAGGAGGGGTGTGGCTTGCGGCTGAGGAGTGGATATTCTGCCTAAATGCATTTTAATTTTAGCTGTTTTAGAAAAGTCCCTGGGCTGGACAAACTTTCACTGTTACTGTTGTAGCCTGCAGGACTCCCAGAGTTAGTGGCTGGATTTTTAACACTGCCCCAGGAGGAATTTGAATTTCTTCAATTACATCCTTTACAAATGCTATCTCATTTTGAGAAATCCCTAAGGATGAGGAAAGCAAGATCTTCAAAACTCTTAATTATTTAAAAATTCATTACTTGCAGCAGAAAGCTGCTTCCTTCAGATTTTTACCCAGTTGGTCCTTGCTGTGCCCTTTGAGGCTGGCAAAACAAACAGAATTCTTTTCTGTTAGATTTCCCTGCAAATATTTGAAGATATTTAGCTCTCCTCCAATCCCCCTAAATCTTCTCCAGATTAAAGTTCTTTCAGTTGTTCTTCATGTCAAGCCAGGAAGCCCTCCCCATCCTGACCACTCCCTCTCTGGTGTGACTATTCCTCCTCAGGGTGTAGCAGCTCACAAGCATATGCAGTATTGACAGTGAAACATTTTGGAAAAGATCCTAAAACACAACAGTAACAATTCAGTAACTTTTGGTATTCTCATATAAAGGACAGTTTATAAATCTATTAAAAAGTCATTAAAGAGAATAGGAAAATGCTCATATTTGAATAGTAAATGAAGTAGCATTACAAAGTGATGTATATAATATGATTTTGATTTTATTTAAAACTATCTTAAAATCAATTTGCTTAAGATGAAAATGATAGGCTTCTGGGTCGCCATCCTTCCTGCCACTCCCAGCCCAGAGGTAGGGTCTTCCAGGCCGCTGTCAATCCCGGTGACCCTGGCCCAGAGGAAGGGGCTTCTGAGCGGCCATCCCACCACTCCCGGCTTAGAGGAAGGGGCTTCCAGGCCACCATCTGTCCTGCCACTCCTGGTCCAGAGGAAGGGTCTTCTGGGCCACTGTCCATCCAACTGCTCTGGGCCCAGAGGAAGGGGCTTTCAGGCCACCATCCATCCCACTGCTCCCGGCCCAAGGAAGGGGCTTCTGGGCTGGCGTCCTTCCCACCACTCCTGGAGCAGAGGAAGGGGCTTCTGAGCCGCTGTCCCATGGCTCCCAGTTTAGAGGAGGTTAGCTGTGCAGGCACCAAGAGCAACCCCTGCCCCCCCCCAGGGCGAAATGAGAAGACATGTAAACAAGTCTCAAAACCAGACTTCCAGATTACCGACAGCAACCCCAAAGGGAAATGAGATGGAATACCCTGATACACAACCACCTGGACTCCCTGAACTGGCAACGAAAAAGGATCTGGAAAAAATGAAATCAGAAATAAATTCTCAAATAACAGCAGAGATTGTGCCC
>NW_004624774.1:6295701-6352290 GCF_000247695.1 Heterocephalus glaber
TGGCAAAGAAACTGACTTGAGGACCAGTGGAACAGATTAGAAGATGCAGAAACAATGCCAGACACACTCAGCCATCTCATCTTTGTTAAAGGAGCCAAACACCCTCACTGGAGGAAAGATAGCCTTTTTTATAAATGGTGCTGGAAAAACTGAGTTTCAACTTGCCAAAGATTAAAACTAGACCTATATCTCTCACCATGCACTAAACTAAAATCAAAATGGACTAAAGATCTAAATATAAAAACAGAAACACTGAACCGACTGGAATAGAGTTAGGTAGAACTCTTCAAGACATTGGGGTAGGAAAAGACTTCATGAACAAAACCTCAGTTGCCCATGAGCTAGCACAAACAATCAACAAGTGGGATCTCTTTTTTACTAAAAAGCTTCTGCTTTTAGTAAAATTTTTTTTAGAATAATCGATAATGCAAAATAGGAAGAAAAGGTCCAAAGGGGTAGGGGAAGTGGGAGGGGCAGGGGAAAGGAAAGAAGGGAAAGGAAAACTTATGAGAAATGGAAAAGATGGAAACAGTCTTTGTAAATAGGGAAGGGTAGAGGGGGTGAAGGGAGGGCAGGGAATGGGGAAAAAATAAGATCCAAGATGCATCATGTAAAGTTACAAGTTCCCAATGAGAAATGTAAATGTGTTGTATACCTAAAATGTACCAATAAAAGAATTTAAATACAAAAAATAAATAAATACATTTTAATCATTAAAAAAAAAAGAAAATGTTACACAATACTTCCAAAATCAGAAATAAAAACAAAAGGCTATTGCTTCATTAAATGTGGTTTCAGAAATTAATTAAAAATTGAAGACTGCAGATCCTTTAACACTGAAAAACCCATTGAAAAACACTGGCCATTCCCTTGATCTAGGTCAATTTTCAAAATCAGAAACCATATAAAGTAGGTGTTTTCAAAATCCAGGAATTGAATCCCTCCCTTCCTCACCCCAGATGTGAATATGGAGTGGCTGGGGCCTGAACATATTTTTAAAGACTCTGAGGTGATTTTGATGAATAGCACTAGTTAAGCACCGAAGTACACAGTACATTTCTAAGAAAGTTGACAAACAATGTAGCCCTTTTCTTGGCAGCTACAGGGTTCTTTTGATTCAGAGTGAACTGAGACCCTAGGGGCTCGTGCTGAGCTCTGAAGGGCGAGGTCCTCCCTGTAATGCATGCAGGTGGCTTTTAAGACCTCAGGGAAGATATTGGCATTGATCCCCACACTATTTATGTTATTACATTTGGCCCATCCATTTAGGCTGTCAAGATCTTTCTGTTCAGGCTCCTCCTTCCAGCTGTGAGTCACCCTCAAAAGCAATCAGAATGACACTTACATTACTTCAACAAACCTCTTTCCCAAAGTAAACATTCCCAGTATCATCAACTAGAAGCTAGGGATATTTTTTTCTTTACCATCAACATGGACATATGGCCGACGTGCTCAGAGGAGCTACTTTGTCCCTTTTTAAAAACTGTGGATGCTAAATTTTATTATTTTTATTAAGGTATAGTTGCCAAATAAAAATTCCCTGTATTAATGGCGTATAATGTGATCTTGATATGTGTATAAACTGTGAAATGGTTAAGTGAAAACAACATGTTTAGCATTTTACTTACTTTATGCTGAAACTTCCCCGTTAATCTTGATATAGGCATACCATTTGAAAATGTCCCTTCTTTTGTGGACAAAGTCCCTAACATGGCTTTTTAGTTATTAAAGTAGTATTTGCTTAGTGTAAAATAATTTTTAAAGCATTAAATATATAAAAGAAAAAGCTCCTACATCCCCAGGCTTATTTTTCCCAAGGTGATCACTCTAGACAACGCGCAGATCCTGCTCACTCTTTGCTTATCTCTCTGCTGGGCTTGGTTTCATTTCTGTGACCAACAGCCAAGTGTTTCTGCCACCTATTTCATAATAACTTATTTTGGTATCAATTTTAAATGGTCAATTTAATCCATAACTTTTGCTTCCATAAAACACCATCTAGCTAGGAACAGTGGTGCCCACCTGTAGTTCCAGCTGCTCATTAGGCTGAGGCAGGAAGATCATAAATTCATAGCCAGCTTGGGGAACTTAGCAAAATCCTGTCTCCAAACAAAATTTGAAAAGGGCTGGGTATGCGGCTTAGTGGTAGAGTGCTTGCCTAGCATGTCTGAGGGGGCCTAGATTCAATACCATAAAACAACAATAACACAAAACACTGACTGTAATGTGACCCAGTTCGTAACTATGAGAGGGAGAGCAAGTTACAATTTTGCTTGTCCTTCAGCAGCTTGACTGGTCACTGTCTGGGGGCCTGGCTGTGAATGGATTACAAGAGTGGTTCCCCAGTGCTGGGCTGCATTACGATCATCCAGGGAGCTTTTTAAAAATACAGCTTTTACAGACATGTTCCGGGTGGTTTTCACATAGTAGGGTCGGGTGTGACTCAGCACAATCTTAACAAATGCTCCAGGCTGTACTACTGTCCTGCAAGGTTAGACATCATGCTAAACCCTGATGCTACGGGCTTGGCATTCTGGGACTATCAATCCCATGTTCCCTCTTCCCCTCTCCTACAAACTGTTTCCTTATCATTCAATCACAGCCATTTCCTAGCTAGTAAACCTCCACAGCTCCCCATTGAATGTATAAAGAAAATGCGGAGTGTATATACACAATGGAGTGCTACTCAGCCATAAAGAAGGAAAATTTTGAATCATTTGTAGGAAAATGGATGCACCTTGAAATCACAATGCTAAGTGAAATAAATCAGACATGAAATGTTAACCATCATATGTTTTCTCCTATATGAGAAACCCAAAGTATAAATAATTCAAAGAGAAAAATGAAAGCTAGATTATAGGAAATAGGAAGGTAGTCCTTTTTAGAGATCTAGAGATGGAGGGAGAAGGGGAGGAAAGGGAGGGGCAGGGAAAATGGGAAGCATTAAGATGTGATATATACATGTGCCAATTCCCCATGATAAATGTATTCATTATGTACGACACACATGTGCTACTTCTAATAATAACAAAAGCCAGGAAGTCTTAGCCTGGTCTTTTGCAGCTTCTCACACACTGACATTATCAGAGAACTCAAAGAACTTCCCTTCGCACAGGTTAAAATCCAACCAGACTTTGTGACCATTCACCCCATAGTTTCTGTGTCTTCACTTTCGATGTTTTCATTCTCTATTTGCATTTGTGTCTCCTCGTGCCCCTTGACTCTGCCCCTTTATGTTTGCATCTTCAAGGCTCACATCAGACACCACCTCCTCTGTGAAACTTACCTTGAATGTTGGCCATTTCCAGACTCCTCCTAACAAATTAGCAGGAATATTCCTTTCCTCTCAAATCTTCACCCCAGTTTTCATACTTTATGGTACTCGCTTCTATCTTACTTTGTAATTTATTGCATATATCATATTTCCAACTAGATTATGATCTGATCTTGTATAGGTTAAATGAGTAAATGAATTCATAAATAAGCCAACAAAAAGAAAAAAGAAAGGGAAGGCATGGGACAAGAATCAGCAGCATTCTCTCTGTCTCCTACTATCCCCAAGAAAATGTTGAAAGCATATAAATCCACCCACAACCAGCCTACTCTGTGTATAGTGTGGTTTGGTAGATTCCTTAGTAGAATACTTGCATTTGACTTTAAAGGAACTTAGCTCATCTCTTTTGCTAGTAATCCAGGATCATGACTACTTAAATCTTTCCCATGGGCCTGGATTTAGGATGCCTGGAGGCCAGGTGAGATTCTGGGAGACTGTGGGGTTCCCAGATTGAGCGACAAGACTTGTGCACATCCCCCTCTGGCCCCCTTCAACCAATGGACATGCTACCTAAAACTCCACAAAGGCTTTTCCTTGTCTTAGGTTGGTCCTGCCTAGTGTAGCCTCTGCTTCTCTCATGCCATTTTTCTACTTGCTCACACTAGTGCAGTGCCACTCCTTTTTCCCAAAGGGTAGGTTCCTTCCCATTTCATGCCCTTGATTATTTGCCTAGAAAGGCTCCTCCATCCCCACACCTTGGATTAAATGCCATTTACTCAGGGCTGCCTTCCCTGATTCCACAAGACTAAGTCAGCTCATTATAACACAGTCATAAATAAAGAAACCAACATACTTGGATTTTATCTCTTCCATTTGTGACCATTTGATCAAGGTTCTGCTGCTGCACTAGATTTTAAACTTCATGAGGGCAAGGAATGAAAGCTGTTTACCTAACTGCTATATCCCTCATACTTAGTATCATGTCTGGCATATAAGATGCTGAAAGAATACTTTTTTAATTGTGTGAACAAAGTGAATTACAATGACATTCATCTGTGCTTTTAAAAGAAAGTGCAAGAAAGTCATACATATTTCTACACTTCTAACTCAGTCTCTGCTCCCTCCACTTACTTAATGAGCACCCTGATTCTGCACAGTGAGACCTCTAAGACTTATAAGCCACTACCACTAAAATTTTCCAGAACATATCTGGGAGAAACCTCACCAGGGTCAGCCCCATTCTTCCAAGGGCACTCACATATTTTGAGCATCTTACTGTGTGTAGGTACCATCGCCATGTGTGTTAGGTTACTTAATTTTTTTCAGGATCCACTAAAGTTGTTTTATTATTTGTATTTTACAGATAAAAATTGTGAATCTCAGAGTGATAAAGCAATGTGGCCAAGATCATGCAACAGCAGGAATTTGACATTGTTTAACAAGTAGTCAATGAAAAGAAGGTCCTGGAAACCAGGAGATGTCAGTTTTGGTCCATTCTCTGCCACTAGTTCCTTGGGTGATCTTGACCCAATCATTGAATCTCTTAGTTTTGATTACCTCTATTCAGAGATAAAATCTGAAGATTGAGACCAGGCCTTCAGAAGTTTCTGAGCAGGAATAAAGTACAGCATGTCATAAAGATGATTATCCTGTCTCATTCCCCCTCTCCTCAAGAACCAACAGATGGCTTTCTCTTCATGTGAAAATGAAACACTCCTACCAAGGTCAGTTATGCCTACAAATCAGTGCTGGCTTTCTTCTCCAGCACAAAATCTCCAGCTGGAAATCAGCTCTAATTCTTTCTTTGCTCAGGCCTTGCTCTAAATAATATATTTTGAAAATGAACTATTTTGGGGCCAAGAAATCTGTCAAGCTGAGCTGATTCATCACTTTCACCACCAGGCTGCTGCTCTCCGGCTTCTTCTGCTTTGTCAGATAAAGACGTTTTATCTCCCCTAACAATTTCTCAGTGGGCTACGTGGAGAGTTCTCCTCTTGTCACAGTAAGATCTTTTGGAAAAGATTAAAAACCTAAGAATGGGCAGAGTCTGAAGAAATAAATCTTAAATAAATAAACCTAGAGAGGGAGGGAGTCAGCAACAACAGAGATGCAATCACAGAAGAGTAGAACTGAAGGTGGTCACCACGTGGCACTTGTTTCTAAATGCAGAGATTCCCAAAGTGTCGGCTCGGCCTCCCAAGTTAGAAGAGTGAAGGAGGGAGGGCAGAAAAAGACAATTCTATAAAAATGTATTATTTGAAAACTCACCCTAGGGAGTTCTGAAATGTTCATAAGATTTACCTTTGCCCTTAAGATATACCTTTCTAAATATCTTTTTTCTTGGATGCATTTATATGGGAATAAGGTTACTTTCTTTGGAGAAAAATGAGGACATCCTGCAAACCATGCTAGGTAGAATGGAGCACCCAGTACAAGAACAAAAGCAAGTTGCATGAATGCTCATTCTGGATAATTGAGAACAGGAAATACCCCTTCAGAAAACCTCCCTTATTCGGTGAGATTTTTAAACAGTATATAAGAGCACTGTGATCACAAAAGCACACCGCTGCAGTGTTAGAGGAGAGAGGTCATGCTGTTTGGGGACATTCCCTTCCTGCTCCTCTTCCTCTGGGATACACCGCTTCAGTGCTCAAGAGTGGCTTTCTGAATCCATCCCCAATACTGGTATCTTCATGTGGTTGTCAGGCTGCTCCAACTCACTGACTTCTACCCGCTTCTCTCTGTCAATCTTCCTCTGCTCTCACTTTCCTCATCCAATTGCCCAGGACTTCATCCACTCCACTGCCAACCTAGAAACCCAGGATTCTTTCAGAACACCTCTCTTGGTACCACCAATGTGTAAAGAAACCTTACTGATTCTAGCTCTAAATTATCCTTCTAGCGATTCCCCTTTCCTACACTATACTCTTAGCAGTTCTTCAGTTCTGGCCCACACTGTTCCTCACCTGGCTCAGTACTCTGGCCTCCTAAAGGACCCCCTCCTCCTGTCATTTCATGTCTTTGACAGTGGCATAGTCCATCCCCTCATTATCAACCTTATCCTGACTTTTCTCATGGTCACATAACACACAATCTCCTCACATATTAAAAAGCACTGTTATGGTTTAGACCTAGAATGTCCCCCCAAACTCCCATGCACTCACAGGAAGGTGATTGGATCATGGGAATGCTCTGCTTATCAGTGGACTCATCCAGTAATGACTTCAGCACCTGAATGTGCTATAGGCTGTAGGTTCTGGTTAGAAGCAGGACACTAGGGGTATGAGCTGGATAAGGGAAAATCTCCCTCCTTGCTTCCATCCTCCTCTCGTGACTTCCTGGCTTCCATGACTGGAGTAATTTTCCTCTGCCAGACCTTTTCACCATGTCCTTCCTTCCTTGGAGCCAGCCAACTATGGACTGATCTCTAAAAACAGTAAGCCAAAATAAACGTCTCCTTTTTTAAGTTCTAGGTATTGGGTATTGTTTCTCAGTGCTGAGGAAAGCGACCAAGACAACAACGCACATACACAAACACAATCTTTAAAACCAAAGAATACCCTCAGACAATATGCACACACACTACCATATATCTTTAAGTGCCTGCCACCCCATTACTCCAGTGGTGGCGGGTCTATGGCACACATGCTGCAGTGGGCTGTTTGTATCATTGAAAGCTCTAAAAGTTTCCCCATTACTGTCCTATACAGAGATCTGGAAACAGGAGAGAGGGGTATGGAATACGGCAGGGATGGCAAATGTTTTAGAACTTTCAATGATACAAATGGCCTGCTGTGGCACACGTGCCATAGGTTCACTACTACTGGTATGGGCTGTTTTTTTTTTCTCCTGAAACATCTTCCTTCTGCTACCCATCTATTAATTCACTTCGAGGCTCCAATTCAAGGTCAAAGTATTCTCTTCTATAAACCAGTTGAGTTTGCTCCTCCCTTCCTGGCTATCACAGCATTTTGTACCTGTGTACACCAATTGGTCAAGACTATTTGTTGGCTTGGGCTTTCCTCCTCATCTTGGGATCCTAAAAGGTGGCAGAACTCTAAGAGCACAAGATTTGGGGGCAAAGAATCTTGGGGTGAAATTTCAGTCTTCTCTTATGAAGTTGGAAAAGAAATTTCTCTAAGCCTCATTTTCTCATTTCAAAAGCAAACTGACGTAGTTCCATTTATTTGATAGAATTGAAATTATAAATAAGTGAGAAAATTCAGAGTACCTAATATCTGACTAAGACTCAATAAAATGGCAACTGTTATTGAGACCCCTGTACCTTCTTTAGTGCAAATGCTTAATTTATTTCATAGATGGATTTGGCTTTTAGCCCTTTCATTGTCATGCAAAACATATTCAAGCAAATATACTGTCACACTAGAACTTCCCAAGATTGATATAAACAAAGGAATTACTAACATTTCCATTTTACCCACGGGAAGTGAATGTTGAGCATGGAAGGAACGTTCCTCAGGATGCACAGTGAGTCCTTAGCCCAGGTAAGTGCAGAACTCAGCTTTCAAATATTATTTACATGTAAAACTGAATTTAACATTTTAGAAAATAAGCCCATCTAAAAATAATATGGCTGTCCAGTTATCTGTACTATCCAAGGCATTTTTCCTAAATATGGCTGTTTTACAGGAAAAGAAATTAGTCCGATAACAAACCAGTAAGTTGCCAAAAAAGGACAGGCTCCCCAGTGTAGAGCTGAACAAATCTTCTGGAAAGCACAAGTCAGGCCACATCATTCCCTTGCTTCTAGGCCCCCCAGTGACTTCTCCCAGCTCAGAATGAGGTCCCACTCCTTGTTGCCTGTGATCTTTTCTATGGTATAGATGGTAACTATCCTTCTATGATGCTGTCTTATTTTTTAAATTCATTATACTTAAGTCACACTGGTCTTCTGCTTCCTTATACTTTCCAAGCTCAGTATTGGCTTAGGCTCTTTGCATTTACCAGTTCTTCTCCTGGGAGTCTACATTCCCAGATTTTCAGAATCTTGGTATCTTTTTGTTCATTAGGTCACAGGAACAAACCCTTCATCTTCTCAGTGTGACTTGGTTCCCTACCATTCCTGTCATATATCCTTAACTTGTCATACCTTCTTCATATTATTTATCACTGTATAAAATTCTCAGTTGTTTTTGATCTTCCTTCCATAGAATATTATGGCAACAGAGAAAAATCTTGATTTTACTCACTGCTCAACATCTAGCATCCTAGAACGGTACCTAGTACATTGTAGGTATTCAATGAACATTTGTTAAATAGATGCTTCAATAAACTTATTTTATCATCTCTAAAACACCAAGATAAGTCCTCCCATCCTTAAAAATCTAGACTATGTATCATCATTAAAATTTAAAGTAATACCACCCTCAAAATTAGAACTCATAAAAAGAAGTGAAGCAATTCTAAATATCATCCTTACATAGTTGAGAACAAAGGACTCTTGTTTTTCTATATATCTAAGGAAGGCACAGTCTTTTGGCAAAGGGACTATTTGGAGACACTCCCTCCATTGAACTCAAAGATCATGCATGTTCCTTCTGCAAGTTGGACCTCAGCCTCTTGTTCTGGTTTCAATCTGGTGATGTTATCTGACAGTCTGCATGTCACTATTCATGGTGGACTTGCTCTGTTGCCAGAGAGTTAACTTAGACAGCACACCACATACATAACAAGCAAAATGCACATCAAGAAGGCAAGAAGGACCAGAGGTGGTGGTACCGACCTGTAATTCCAGAATGCTGGAAGGCTGAGGCAGAAGAATCACAAGTTTGTACAAGTTTGAGCCTGGGCAACTTAGAAACATAGTGAGACCCTGTCTCAAAATAAAAAATAGAAAGGGCTAGAGATGTATCCCAGAGCAAAGGCCCTAGATTCAATTTTTAGTATGCACAGAAGAAGGGGTGGGAAGAGGATGAAGGGCTCTTCAAAGTTGTTTAATGTCTAGGTTTAACTTCAAAATGATCTGGAAACCTTGTTTCTAATGCTATAATGCCTAATCCACTCTAAAGTTTTGGAAATGGATTTAATTATCCATGACAAATGCACATACTTCTCAAGCAAAGTATGAGTAGGTTCCCTTTACCCTCTTGAATTTTCCAGGAAAAATAATAGCATCCAGAAGCTCATCTATTATCTAACAAGAATTTTGCAGAATCCAGCAGAATAGAAGTCCCTATTTACTTGTTTCAGGTTAATTTAATAAAGGAAAGTTGGAAAAGACTCAGCTAAACTTATCCATGTAATGATCTTTTCTTATGAACAAGAAAATGCCATCTAAAAGTTAGGGTTGGGGTCCACCTCATTCCTGGAGTTGTAATGTGGTAATTAATGTGCAATGAAAGTGAATCTAAGCACAAACACTAAGTTCTCTCCCAACAACTTCCAATTTACCTCTTCCTCTCTTTTAACCATGGAGCCACACATTTCCCTTTATCAAATGCCATAGGAAGTTACATAAAGCAGGATTTGGATTGGATGTATGTAATTATGTCCAAGTTGATAGCAGCATAATTCAATGAAAATCAAAGAGCTTTTGAAAACATGAGGCTATTTCTAAGAGTTTAAAACATGCAGTCAGTTTCATCCTCCAAACCTACTCCAAAAATCAGGAAAAGATTCATGATATGAAGACACTCATAGAGGTGTCCAAAATGGTGTTCATGTTGCTTCAGGTTGCTTTCTTTATGGCCATCTCTTTAGCGTTCAGCCCAATGAGGGCAGATGTTGCTAGTACAGCAAAATGTTGTACTCTATCCAGTTTATGAGTTAGCTATTTGACTCCCAAGAGTCCCTGCTTCTATAGATATTATGAATTTCTTTTGGGTCCTTATCATAGAAGAGTTAGCCATAGATACACTAATTGAGTTTAGGATAAAAGCGTTGGGTAGAATGTGGGTCGGGGGAAGAGCACTAAAAAAAGTAGATTCATGAAACTCAACTGTGGTAGGCTGGTAATTATTGAAAAGGCCTTAATGGAGATAGAAAAAAATCTATAAGAAGGCACTTTCCAGTAATTAACTGAGCCTTTCTTACTTCTAAATTGAGAAAAATACAAAAATCAATAATTTTAAATGTGTCATACTTATTGACACTAATGAAACCTCCTGAATAAGCATTTAATGCATCTCCACTGGCCTTTTAAATTTTCATTCCTCAGTGAGTGAGCATTACAAGGTCAGGTCAGTTCCCTTGGGCTTTCCCAAGCTGATGCCATCAAATAGACAGGGCTTTGTTCCCGCGGCACCAGGAAGGCAGGTTCTGAGCTGTCCGTGGTGCTAGAAAAGCATCTCTGGCTTCCCTTTCCTCTTTGGGACAGCAGGAGACACGTTCAAAAATATGATCTCCCACAGTGTAGTGACCCACACTTCCGTGTTATTTGGAAAAGAAAATGTAATGTCCTAATATATCTTGTCTTCCTAGGAAACTTTGGTTTGATTATGCTACTTCAACACAGTGTCTCTTTTTACTCTTTTGCCTCTTAGTACTAACTGTTAAGGTACATTAATTTGTACTTGCTTGCATTTTTCTTTTTAATTTTTTATACTTAAAAATAGACTGAAAATTTAAGAGTTGTGGGAATACTCATGGTTTGGTTGTACAAAGAAGTGGTTAACGCTTTGGAGAGAAAATGTAATGGTATATTTCAGAGTATTTTGCAAATTGGTATGCTAGACATTGAAAACATTTATCATACCATTTTTTGTTTTAGTATCACAGTAAAAAACTCTGAATAGAGCATTCACAATGAAAGACTTTGTTTCCTCCAAATGAGAACAGGTCTATAGGAGTTAAGGACCTGTCATATGCCAGGGATCCTTAGAAGTTATAGATATAAGAGCAGATTAACATGAGGGAAGAATAATTTGGAAATATAAAATTTAGATCCCTTTAAATGACTCAAAGATTAACACTCAAAGATTCTGCTATTTCCAGGCACCTTTCTAGAACTTGAAATTCATTGCCAAAATGCCTTAGTATACTAAATGTACTTAGATTACATTTAGTCTTACCACTCCCATTTTATAGATAAAGTAATTGATTTGGAAGTAATTTAAAAACCTGACAAACATAAAGACTGGCAGAGTCAAAAGTTGAAGTCAGATTATTCTGAAGACAAAGCGCACTCAATGAACCATCATGTCCTCAGCTCCCTGTATCTGAATGGGCCATTTGGCCATAGGTTAATTTAGAAGCAGCTCAGAACTCCTTAGGTCTCTCACTGTACTTTTCGACATGGGTGGTACTAGAGATCGAGCCCAGGGCCTTCTGGATATTATGTGCATACTCTTGCACTGAGCTGTACCCACAGCCCCCTGAAATAGGACTTTTGAGAGCCCAAGTCTAACATGTTAGAGGTTATCTTGAAAACAAATTTTTTTAGGAGCAGGGACCTAAAAGGAAAGTTATTTTGTAAAACCTAACCCAAGATAATCCCTTAGTTTCCATGATATAACTAACCAGAGGCAGAATAAGCTCCTGGAATCACAAGTATGCTGGTTTTATCATTTTACCAATTCAGTCTTTCTAAGTTAACTAAAACTCAAAACACAGCAACTTCAACAGTTCTATCACTTTAAAATTATATTTATTTGTGCAAACTTTTCTCCTCCTATTAAAATGCTTTCCATTCTTAAAGATCCAGGACTCCTTTATTTACATCCTCTATGGCAAACACACCACAGGGCAGTGGTGGTAAACCTATGACATGTGTGCTGCAGTGGGCTATTTATGTAATTGAAAGCTCTAAAAGGTTTGCTGTCACTGCCATAGGGGTATACTTTATATATGCCTATAACTAGAATTATTACAGCAATGAGCCAGCTGAATTGAGAAGGAGTATTGCCCAACATAGTAAACCACACTCACAGACCCCACCCAGAAGCTATTGGTAGAAAATTTCAAATGTCTAGTTGAAGAGGACAAACTATATTCCTAAAAGAATTCATTTTATTAGATATGAGAGTCACTTTCAAAACTCCCATAGGAAGATTTGTGTTTGAAAATTCTGTTACCAGGTATAACAACAGCAACAACAACAAATGTAGCATAGACCATAGACAGATTCAAGTTTAGAATAAGGTAACCATGTGAATAAATGAGAAAGAGCAGCTAGATTACATCAGTTAATCATGCATAAAATGTCTTATATCAAGAAAAGACAGGTATTTTTCTTCAGCCAGAGAAAAAAAGAAATTTATATGAGCCTTTTCAAGTGTTTGCAAGTTGCCCTAAGTCTGTATATTTATGTATTTATTCAGTGATATTAACTGTGGTAAATGCTGGGGATAGAGAAGTGAAGAAAAACAATATGGTCCTGCCCTCATAGGACTTACATTCAAACCAAGTAAGAAAATAAAGGAAATTTCTCCCATTCATTTCTTGTAAGTACTGTTAAAGAATCAAATCCACACAGAGCACTGGATGTCTTTGCCCTAGCTCTGCCGCACCTCTCATGTTACTGAGTGTAGAACAGATGACACAAGCAGTTAATCTGATTTAATAAATCCTTTAATTCTTTTGGTAAATACTGGGAAAGAAAGGAGATCATGGAGAAAGAAGGCCCAGAAATACACTTCAATCTTTTTTTCCATCTTCTTCCTACACCCTTAAATAGAAACACTAAGACAGTTCTTTGAGAGGGAGCAAACTGCCTGGCTCAGAGGAAAAAGAACTGAGAGTCTCCATGGCCCCTTTACAGTGTGTGTAGTAAGCAAGGTTGCTAGGTTTCATGGTATGTGTCATGGCTCCTACCATGGTCACAACTCAAAGAGGTGAAGGAGCAACTCTTCCCTGCATGGACTTCCTGCAAAGATTTCCATGGATTCTTTGATCCCAGATGTACATTCTCTAATTCAAAAGGTTTTTTTCCCTCCCTTTTCTTTGTTGTGGTAGAGTTTTCTATTATATTCTCAAGTTAAGTGTTATTTTTATCTTGTTTGTTCCTGAGGATTGAACCTACAGCCTTTGCAATGAGATACGTCTTCAACCCTGATTTTCCTGTTTGTCTTGAGGGTCTCACTAAGTCTTCAAATTGCCCTGGCTGAGCTCAATCTTGTGATCCTCCTGCTTCATTATCCCAGAGGGCTAGGATTACAGGCATGTACCACCACAACCAGCTACTTTTACCTTTAAAAGAAAGAGATATTGTCTTGCAACTTTACATTTAGTTCTTGGATTAGTACTCTGATCCATTCACCATTATAAGAGAAACTTATGTGTCAGTGACCAAATCAGTGAGTGAGATCTACAAACCAGAATCAAAGGCTGATGCATTGTTTTAAAAACGTTATTTATAGATAGATTAATTGCATTAAGTGCCAAAGAATGCACTGCTTTCTTTGTAATGAGTTTTTCTTAGTCTTCAGAAGCTCAGAGTCCATCTGTAACAGCAGACTGTTGTAGAATTCAGCTATTAATAGCTACTGGTACACACTCAGAGCTAAGAGGCCCACGGCTGTAGAGACAGCCAGATGGAGATAATACCAGAGGGTGGCTGTATGAACAAAAATGTATGATCTATTTTTTTTCAACACAAAACAGACAACATTAAAAACACGACAATCCTGTTTTATTGCAAGGCAAACTCTCTGAGGAGATTCCACCAACTCTCCCTGGAATTTGAAGGTCTGGTTCTAATCCACATGTGATTTATCACTACTTTTGATGTTCAAGTAAGCATTTATGCAGGTTACAAAGATAAAAAGATTTAGATGGGTTATAGCCCTGATTTGGGAAACTGATACAAGTATTCACACAAAATATCAAGAATAAAACAATTTGGTCATTAACCAAAGAAAAAACCCTTTAATATTGGACATTCTTCTAAATCAGAAACATTTTCCTGAACAGAGAAAAAGGGACAGAAAATGAACAAATAACACAGACATTTCTTTACAGGAAAAGAAAATAAAACAGAAAACAAAAACATTAAGAACAAAAAGTAAAACTCATCTTTATTCTAATGAGTGTAAGAAAAATGTAGTGCAAGACAAGAATGACACAGCTACTTAATGTCATTTTTTGTTCATTAATGATTCTTTTGGGCCAAAGTTTTATGAATCACCAATCCTTTTGTTTTTAAAATTTTTTTAAATACACTGCTAGGTGAGGGGGAAAATCTATTTTTGATATATGATTTATCACTGAATTGAATGATTAAATTATGTTTTGGGAGTACGTTTATAAGTTGTTAAAATTTGGGTTTTATGGTTTTTAAAGATAGAAATACTAATGAGAATCCTCATGTGGAATGGGAAAGAATAAAAAAAATCTAAGGGGTGAGCATATCTTCTCTTTTGGACAGCAACATGAATAGAATCACACTATTCTCATGAAGCTGCTGCAGCTGAAGGGAATAACAGACAAGCCAGGGATTGGAACTCTCTGCTAGCATAGTTTAAACAAGTTCCCAGCAACTTGGGTGATGGTGTGTTAAAAAACTGTGTTCCTTTTCATAGACATCATATAAAGAGTCCTGAAAATAAAGTAAAAGTGACCTATATGAGAGAAGTAAGATGAATGATTCATAAAGATGGATAAGTAGTCCAGGATGTCTCAAACAATCCAAAGAATCTATGAACTTCCATTGGTTCATGTACTAGTTTTCCCTGATAAAATATTCCTAAACTTATGATAATCTATTCTTTTTGAGACAGGGTCTCACTCTGTAGTTCAGGCTGGTCTTGAACTCACAGCAATTCTTCCTTCTGCCTCAGCCTCTGAAGTGCTAGTTTACAGGCGTGCACCACCATGCCCAGCTTGATAATCTATTCTTATTGCAGGAAAATTGGTTAATAATTTAGGAAAGTCACACTGTACTGACTTCAGTCTTTGTCTACACCTTACTAGTTGTATAAACTTGGCTAAGTTTCTTAATTTAGGTGGGCCTCTATTTT
The DNA here is from genome assembly GCF_000247695.1 of Heterocephalus glaber. The sequence continues at coordinate 6,310,891 of NW_004624774.1, forward strand.
TTTCAGAGATAACGTAATACAGTAGGAGTAATTCTTGTAGGATTGTAAGAGTTATATCTTTTATCCAGTAGATATAGAACAGTGTCTGGTATACAATCAACACTTAATAGTGGTTTCTTATTTATTATTATATTCAAGATATTTATAAGAGACTTGAGTTTGAATTATAGCTGGAAGAATTTGATCAATCTTTAGTTTTCTCATGTGTAAAATAGAGCTAATTCCTAGCTTATAGAAATGTGAGAGCTACATTAGATACTTAGTACTACATATTTATCATGTCACTCTGTGACATGAGCTAATTCTTGTACGAAATTAGTTATTATGCTCTCACCGTCATAATCAGGGTTGTGACACTTAAATGTGATATGTAGAGAAAGCCCACCACAGGGCCTGAACCCTAGGAAACATTAGTTTATTCCTTCATGTTAGCCATGCTGCATGAATATTACAATTAGCCAAATAGTGCCTTCTGTACATTAGCTTTATATTTATTGGTCTTCAAGTTCATTAGCTGATTTGCTATTATACAAAGCAATTGAATTATAGCCTCAAATGCTCTCTGCAAACTAGATAGGGGAGGTATTTCATCCTAAGTTCCATGCTTTTGTTAATTCAAGGTCACAAATTAAAACATTTTCAGGTACATGTAACACATGCTTCTACTTTCTACTTAAGTTTCTAGCATTACTTTTTTCCTGAAATTCTAAAATTAGCTCAACACTTCAAAATGCCTCCATGCCAATGTACTGAATTTACTATCAAACAGAACCCCTCATACATGTGCCATGTGAGGCTCTGGGTGAGCATGTTCTACAAAGGGATGTGTATTTGTATCTACATTGCCAAGTAGCAGGGAGATTCTGTTGTGCTACCTTCCTTCTCTGGAAGGTTTACTAACTAGCTGATAATTTCACTGTCATCCTACACTTTCAAGAGTCACAGCAAGTGTACATGCAAGGATCTAAATAGGTAAAGTTCTTAGGCTGCCTTAAAACAAAACCTGTCTGGACTGTCATACCAAATTCCCCTGGCCCGTTTGAACACTGACAATGGAAACATGCATTTCCCACCTAGATTTTACCTTCAGTGTGACAAGGCAGTATCTAACTTCAGGGCATTCAGTGATTATGAAATCTTGACACCTCACCTACTGTGGGAATGACATGTTGAAACGGTGTCTCCATTCTCTGAGGTATTTTCATATTAAACTCTGTGGATGGGAAGTAATGAGATGGACCACAGAGTGCTGTCAAGAGGGCCCTGCGTCTTTCCTCTCACCTTACCATCCTCCTCCTCCACCCCCAGCTGCAAAGCTGACAACTTCAAACATTTAATATTGATCTCCTTGTCCCATAACAATCAATAGTTGATGTGCAAAGAACCAAATAATATTCAATGTGCAGAGCTATATGTATTGTCTCATAATGCTGCAGGGAAATGAGAGATGACTCATTATATGAATCAGTTTCTCTCTTTATGATTAAGAAATGACCGCCACTTTCAGGCACATCCAAGGCTTTTAGTTAATGTGGCTCTAAAATGTCCTTGGCAAAATGCTCCTGCCACTTTTCCAGTTATATCAACCACCGTCTAATGACATCCTTGGTAAAATATAATTTTATGTATCTGAAATTCGAAAAAAGATCATTGTTATCCATAGTAAATGACTTGTCTTCTAATAATAGAAATAGCTGACATTTACTGAATTCTTGCTGGGTACTGGGTCAGTCCTAGGTGTTTCACATACAGAATCCACTTCATTCTCATACTAACTTCATATAGGTAAAGTGTCATCATTATTATTCATGTTTTATGCAGATGAGAACATTGACATTTTTACAGAATAGGTGACTCTAATAAGGTTACAACTAGCTAGTGGTAGAACTGGAATTTAGAATTGTTATATCTGAATCAAGAGGCAAAAAAACCTTAGCCACTCTTTCACACTGTCTTTCTTGGCAAATTGACTCATTTCAAGCCATTTTTGTTTTGGTTTGGCTATGAATATTTTACTTGTCTCAACTCACATACTATCTTTATTACTAAGGTTCCATTTTCAAGGCTCAGCCCTCTAACTGGTATCCTGAGTAATACTAACTGCATTTTCCATATGAAAAGTCATATACTCTTAAAATTTTTCAAAAAGGTCAAAGTCTTTGAATTAAATTACAAAACTGGGTTTCAGAAATCAGAACAAAAGACCTCAAAGTTTTTGTAAGGATCTATTTTTCTCTTGGAGTTTTATACCAGCAGAAAAGTTTTAATAACTAGCAAGATAATTTAGCATATTATTGTTTAACCTATTATATTTGGAGAGAAAATATTAAAATGCTTCTTTAAAAATATATCAACAAATGAAATATGGCCAAACTAAGTTGGAAATTTCAGTGAAAGTTCTAATTTCCCAGTCTGCTACTTTGAACTGCCTAGGTCAGTGAGCCTGGTTCCCATCCTCATAAAATATCCCTAATTCTAGGGAATATGCTCATCTTTGGTTTGTCAACTGTCCACGCTGGACCTGGGTGGAGTAACCACCCTTTCACGCCTCTCCTCTTCCTCAAGATTCCAAGGTGTAGAGAATTAGAACACTGTACACAACCTTAGGACTCAGTATTCCAGCCCTCCCAGTCTACTAGTGAGGAAACAGAAGCCTAGAAAGGTGGTCAGCTTGTAGTTCCTGGGCCAGACCCATGTTCCTGAGCCAGATACGTCCATCTCCCACCCCCTCATGCTGCCTCCTTGGCGTTTCCTGTACTACAGTTCAGACACAACTATTACTGGTAAACAAGGCCCACAGTGTCTCCTCCCCGAAATGTTGTTTATTGTGAAGAAAACAATGGCGGCTAATTCTGCATCAAAGATATCCTGTGCATTATGCTAGTTGGAGCCTAATCATCTGGGTTGGTGTCCCAGCTTTACTAGTTACAAGCTGTGTGACCTTATGCAAGTTATGAAACCTTCCTAATCCTAAGTCCTATCCATCATGAGTAAGAAGGTAATGATAAAACTACTAACTGCGTTGGGTTGTGACATGTAAATGCCATAATTCATATTTAATATATCTGATACATTATAAATATTTAGTATATATTTATATCATTTTACAAAAATGTAACAGAAAATTCACTACTAGCTCTACAAAGTGCATTCTGTCTACTGTCAACTCTCCATGCAGCTGCCAACAAGCCTACTACAACTGATATATACTAGTTAAATCCTATCTCTTCACCCTTACCATACACATAACCTTCACTTGGTTTAAGTATGAAGCCATTTACTATATACGCTCTGACATCTCTATAAGAAGACAATTTTTCAAGACAATTTCTTACAGTTAGAGAGGGTGAACCCCAGAAGAAACTTCCATAAAATGATGTCCAGTCTCCTTTCCTATAGCTTCTAATGAGTAAGGAGCTAGTTCTAATTGTGTCCTGCAGAATCCCCTTCTTCATTCAAACATCACATATCTAGTCTATTTGATCTAGTGGGGGAGGCAGAAAAGCAAATATGACCCTCGCAGTACTCAAGTCAACAAAGCATCGATTCCAGTTGAGTTCTAAAATGTAGACATAATTTCTAAAAAATTTAAAATCATGTATCTGTGTCAGATTGGAGACAAAGGTAAGAATCAGAGGTTGGCCCTATAAAATTTAATCTTTTCTCATTTTTATTGAGGATTAAGACTTTGCACATCTACTGACCCTGTTAATCATCAGAGGGCTGGGGATTTAGTTCAGTGGCACTGAGCCTGCCTAGAAAGGGCAAGGTCCTGAGTGTGATTCCCAGTACGGGAAAAACAACAACAACAACAACAACAACAACACCCCCCCAATCATTGGAAACTTGGAAAGCTAGGGTGATATGAAAAATAAATCTGCAAACTGAGATGATAAAAACATAATAAAGTTCTAATTTGCTTTCTTCTTGTCTGTGTTTGAAGAGTCTACTGCCTGCCCTGCACCCCCTGAGCTGGGGCAGAAAACAATGCAAAGAGCATCACCATTTCTGCAACTTTACTCGCCTCTATTTCCAAACATTTATTTTTGCTTCCTTAGGGTATCAGGAAGAGCCTGTTCTAACACAATTCTAACTCAGTCTGAGCTGTTGTCAGGAAGTCAAATTTATCTTCACGCCACCCCTGGGTAGGTAGTACGGACTAGAGGAAAATAATATTTGGGGCCAAATGTTGAAAACGAGTTTTGTTTAGCTTGCATGGAAAGAGAAAAGAGCTAAAATGAAAAGCTAATAAAATTGTTTCAATTTTTCCCTCCAAGAGTTCTATTTAGAGGAGGGACAGTGGTATAAAGAGGATGGGCTTCAAGTACCAACAGCTTTGGGCTATAACTCAGACTTGATCAATTGCTGCCTGATTTAATACACGTGGATAAACATAAACATTTAATTGAATGACTCCTCTCTGTCAGGCACTTTGCATGTACTCATAGAGCTTAAAGTTCAAGTCAGTTACCTCTCAACCCCCAAAATACTCCCCAGCCCCAACCCCCCCAAAGAGAAAATAGCCTTACTATTTGCATGGCTTAAAAGCCATGTGTTTGTGTCAGCTAAGAGGTAAATATAATTAAATAAATACAATTAAATGAGATAACAAATGTAAAATTACCAAGCCCAGTCCCTAGTATATAGTAGTTGCTTAACAAATCTTAGTGTCTTTTCCTTATCTTCAGAATAACCAAATTAATCTCTCCTTTAAGACAACTTATGATTTAAAAGCATAGCACTAGGACATAACTAAAAATACAACTAGCAGACACTTCCATAAATCTACACTCCTAAAATACCCACAGTGTTTTTGCAGGTCCACTAGTCAAGACAGCTAGACTTGAAAAATCAGTCTCAGACACTGTCCTTTTGAATAGTCCTATTTTGACTCTAACTTGGTTTTATGAAGAACAAAAATAAACTGCTTTTCTTTCCAATTACCAGCCAGCAAATATTGTATACATAGCCCAGAAATTAGAGTTGTAAAAGATGCTGAAACATCAGAACTGTTCATTCAACATAATTTATTGTCTGGAATGTGGGAGACATTGTGATGGAATTAGCATAATGAGGAAAACAAACCTGTCCCTGATCTGATGGTGCACATTCTCTAGTGTGGCAAATATAGTGGCCGCCCTGCCAAGAGGCTAAACCAGCAAAAGAAACAAGACAAACATGCATCAAACAGTAATGGCCAAAAAGCTACATTGTAAGTATTAAATTATAAACTAGAAGCTCTATTGTAGGGATTCCAAAGTGATGATATAGTAAAGGAGGCTTTTTGTGGGGAAAAATGGGACTTGGGCTAAGGCTTTTGAAGTTTAGGGAGGACTAGTCAGTGTCTTCTAGTCTCCCTGTGCATGAAGATCAAATACAACAAAACTCAAAGCAGCAGCCAGCTGCACTCACTAGTGCTTTCCCTTTCTAAATGCATGCAGTGCTCGCTGAACTCCATTATTCTCTATCTACAAATTTTACCTGGGTTCTGTCTTATCCAAAAGGCATTAACTACTTTTAGGTAAAAGATAATTGATTTTTATATCACTGTAGAGTTTTTAAAGGCGCTCTGGTCCTGGCTCTGCTCCCCTGCCTCTACCACATGTGAGGCAGTAAAAGAGGGAAGCAGCAGGGCGGCCCAGCACAGATTCAATATTTACATTTTCTGGTTATGAGAAACCTCCTACCTCCCAAACTTCCCTATGGATAAGAGATGATCCCAACCCAGACAGCTGGTGTGGCTCCTCCTACGAACCAGAAGTAGAAGCAGATCAGGCTTGTCATGTCAGAAAGCACTTAAATTTCTAAATCCTATTTGTACTGTACAAGCTTCAGAAGTGAGCCCTTACATAGGAATTTATCCACACTCCCTACCTAACCACACCATTGTGAAGCCAGAAATGAGTAAAGACTTTATCCAGACTCCCTGAGCACATGATTGTGAAGCCAGAACAATCATACTGACATGGCTTGGAATACAACATATTCCCCTTAAAGCACTACTCCTTTACCTTCAGGGCTTCACCTCAACATCCTTCAATCTTCTGGACCAGAAGTTCTTGATTGGCCGTTGAGGAATAAACTTCATGGGAATCTATGTCTCTCTAAAAGTATATGGTGTATTTTATGTTTATGTTTTTCTTCGCACCCCCTCACCCCCATGGAGAGAAGCCATAGCTTTCATCAAATTCTCATGATACCTCCCTACTCTTACAACTGTCCCCAAAGTTTAAGAACCCATATTCTAAATCACTGATGGTAAATTTTCTATTTATATCATTTCCAACTACATTCTAATCATAATTAAAGGAAAAGAAAAAAGAATGACACATCTGAGTATTTCAGCATTTCTTATCTACAAATAACTTATCCACTGTACTAACTTTTGGAAAGTTTGGCTCCTACTTTACTCAAGTTGTAAGTTAAACTAATTTTCAAATGAAGATCTTTTTTTTTGTCTGAATGCTTAAATGTTATCCATGCGTCAAGGTGAATAACAATGATCAACTTGGGCCTTGATTCTATCACTTTTTGAGTTTTTTTTGGGACAGGGTCTCATTATGAACCCAGGCTGTGCTCAGACCGACAATCCTCACACCTCAGTCTCTGGAGTACTGGGATTGCAAGTGTGCATCACTGTACTCCATCACTTCCTACTCATTACCTAATGACACTTCGTAGTCTACTGAGCACTGTATAGGAGATGTATATAAACCCAGTTACTTGGGAACTTTTAATCAAATTGTCTTATCAATGAGAGATTATGAAACTGTTCCACCTTGAGAGAATACAAAGGATGAGGTTTCAAATAGTCCCTAGGGAAATTCATTCCCAGTTTGCTCAGACTGTTTTATACATTATTAAAAGAAGGAACTTATAACAGATTGGTGTAGGTTCAGAAGTCACTGGTGTTCTCTCACCCAAGGGGAACGGACATAGAAGAAGATATCCCATTTGGTATCGTATCTTAGTCACAAACTAACCCTTCACTTCTCAAAGCCTGTTTATTCTTCTATAATTTGGACATGGTTCGGTTTGCATCATCTATCTTACAGAGTTGTCATGACCATGAGAAGATGATTTTTTAAATATATTGAAATATTCTAAAATGTCAGACAGATAAAAGGTTTTCTTCTCTCCCAGCCTTTCTGGGTCTTTGCTTGTTTTTTAACCACACACTGTTGCAGGACCCCTGGCCAGATGTCACCGTGCACCTGCAAGAACTCACTGAAGCAACAGCCAATCACTTACCTGGGAAACCAGAAACCCTAGAACAGAAGACCAGCATGGCTAGTTCTGTTCTATGCAATTGGAAACAAGTTTCAGTTCCACTCAGAAATCACATTAAACACAAAATGTGGGACTCTGTTACCAAGAGCCACTCAAAAAGCCAGCTAGCTGTAGTGTCTTTCTTTTTTCAGGATTTTGGAACTATAGATCATTATATTGGCTCCCCAGAACTTTTGATATATTCCATCTTTCTCTCATTAAAAATCTTGTGAAGTATGTAGAATAAACATTCTTCCAACTTTCGCTGGACTGGATTTTTAATCATTTTGCTATACAGTGACCTGAAGTTAAAGCAGTCATCTTAATCAACAAGTCCCTTCCTCTTAAACTCTTTAGCAGCCTTCGGAGCCCTTGGGATGATATTCTAACTCCTTACCATGGCTTACAAAGTCCCATGAGATCTGCTTTCTGCCAACCTCTATGGACTCATCTCATGCCACTCTCTTCCCTGTTACCCTTCAGCCATGCTTCCTCCTGATTCTCTCAATGTGCCACAAGCTTCAGAGCTCTTAGACCTGCTGTTTCTTCCTCTTGCTCCATTCTTTGTGTGGATAACTCATTTTCATCCTTATCACTCAGTTTATGCCACCTCCATTGAAATTATCTAAAGTCATCCTATCATGTTTCCATTGAAATTATCTAAAGCCATCCCACCATGTTTCCATTGTAGTCATCTAAAGCCACCCTACCACATTTGTTCTCATTTGTTTCTATCACAGCATGATTTATAATGATTTCATTTTCTGGGATTTTTGTTTGTTTTTGTATGTCTGCTCCAAAAACTTATAAGCTCCTTGAAGGTTCGACATCATGTGTACTCAGCTTATAATTAGAACCACAGTGTATAAATAGCAGGGGGTGGTATAGTAGCTGCTCCATTACCACACAGTGGATACCCAATAAATACTTACGGAAATAGGCAATTTAAGTATGTACAATATATTTTGTATTCAACATTCACAAACAGAGAAATGTTCAGTACCTTATTTTAAAAAATTTCTCCAGCAAGCATAAATCTGAAAAGTTTTTACTAAGTTTGGGAGTTCTACACCTTCATTGTTCAATACAGTGGCTGCTGCTTAAGCGTATGTCATTATTATATACCTGAAATAAGGATACTTTAAATGGAATGTGCCAAAATGTAAGTACACTGGGATTTGAAGACTTAATGTGAAAAAATATAAAATATTTCAATTTTTATTTTGGCTACATATTGAAATATTTTAATATTATAATATACAGTTAAATTAATTTTACCTATTTGTCTTGTGTAGCTATTAGAAAATTAAAATTACCTGAATAGTTTATATTCTACCTCTACTGGATAATGTTGTCCCCTCAGTATTTCATAGAGTTTTGTGCTTATGGCTTTTCTTTAAGCTACCTATCATTGTATATGTTGTGAGTGGAAAATATGAAGTTTTGATGCTACTGTTTAAAATTCTTATGTCATCCAACAGTACGTTTATCTTATGCAAATATTAGGAAATTACTCAGGTGTCACAACCTATAATATAATCAGACTCTTGAGCAGGAACAGGTATTTACATAATTTTAAGGTCATTATTTTCCCTATTGTTATTCATTGACTATAGCCTTCAAATTCCTTAACTCCACTTCCAGACTCCCTACCATAATTTAGGCCACCATGATCTCACTCCTGTTCAGGTAAAACAGCTTCCTGACTTGTCTTCCACATCCAACCCACTTTTCTCACCAATATCCCAAGTGATCTTTTGGTCATACAAGTCTTGTATGTTGTCTTCTTGCTTAGAACCTGCCTGTGGTTTTCCACAGACCCCAGGATAAAGCACAGATCCTTAATCCAGCATTCCATCCCTCATATACAGTTATGTGGGCCATACTTACCTCTCCTACCTACTTTCTCTTCTTCCCTCCTTAGGCTCCACACTGCAGCCTTTCAGAACTCTTAGCAGTTTAGTAAAAGTGACATGCTTTCTATGCTTTTGGCCTTTGTTCCTTCTGTGGGAGCTGACACCCATCATCCTCCTTTTATCTGCTCAATTTCAACTCTATTCTCAGCTGAGTTATAGAAAAGGCTGATATGTCTGTGCATGGGACTCAGGGGGAAAACATCTCCTGGCCTCCAAGAGACTTTACCTTGTTTCCATAGGGCATGTGCTTGGACAGTGGTGGAGACAGAATATAAGCCACATGCCTAACTCTAGGCATGCCCTACGCAGATCCTTACCACTAGCCTGTGAGAAGATAGCAGTGGCTGAAGCTTATATTTACCTAAACACTATGTGCTTGGACAAGTCTCTGAGGCAGGCACTATTTTTACCCTATTTACTGATGGGGAGCTGAAGCCCAGATAGATTTAGCACATCACTAAACTTCACAGCTGTGGGTTTGAGGTCTTGAGATTTGACGTCACAGCCTCTGTTAACTTGTGGCAGGTATTGTCACCATTTGAGATCAGGAAACAGGAGCTCAGCAAGGTTAAGTAGCCTGCACAAAGTCAGGATGTGAAGGACCTGTCGGATGACCCATGTTTTTCCCAATAACTCTTTACATACTTCTGTCATTATACTTGTGTTATTACATTTACCTACTTACTGGCTGCCCCCACTAGGGTGTCACTTATTTTATTAATAGATATTATTTATAAAAAGTTTTAAATTGACAGAAAAGTTAAACAGATAATACAAAGAACACATATACCTCTTGGAGAGTTTCTGCTATTACTGACATCTAATGTTACTATAATATATTGGTTATAATTAATGAATCAATACTGATAAACTGTTACTAAGCAAAGTCTACAATTTATTCAAATTTTCTTAATTTTTGCCTAATGATGTTTTTCTGATCTAGAACCTCATCTATCTTACACTTAGTTGTTATGTCTCCTTAGGATCCTCTTGGTTGTGAGAGTTTCACAGACTTTCCTTGCCTTGGACCTTGACAGCTTTGAAGAATAATCGTGGGATGCCCCTCTAGTGGTTTGTGTGATGTTCTCCTCATGACTGAAGACCACAAAAGTGAGGTGTCATTTCATCACATCATATCAGTCAACTGTGCCTGTCCTCAATGCAACTTATATCCATGTTGACTTTAATCACCTGGATGAAGTAGCTATTTGTCAGGTTTCTCCACTGTAAAGTTCCTCCCCTCCTCCCCATATCATACACTAGAAAGAAGTCACTATGTACAGCCTAAATGGAGGGGTGACGGCTTACGCCCATTCACTGTGGTCTGTGAGGGTATTTTTTCTTCCCTCCCGTTCATTAATTTATTCAAGCATATGCCAGTATACATATTTATTGTATGATTTGGGAAATAATCTAATAATATTAATTTATTTTTTGCTCAAATTGTTCTACTTTGGCGATTCAGTCCCTACATTGAGCCCAAGGCCTTGTGCATGCCAACCCAGCACTCTACCACCAAGCTATATTCCCAGAGCTACTGGGGCTCATTTCTCTCTCTCTCTCTTTTTTTTTGTATATCCTTTTATTGGTACATTTTAGGTGTACAATATAATGACATTCAACATTGGAGATATGAACCTCTACATACTCTCTTGGTTATTTTTTCACCCTTGCCCAGCCCTCCCTTCAACCCCTCCGTACCTCCCTATTTACAAAAACTTTGTTTCCATTTTTCCATTTTCTCATATTAATTCCATTCCTTTCTTTCCTTTCCTCTACCCCTCCCACTTCCCCCTCCCTTTTGCCCCTTTTCTTCCTATTTCACATTATCTATTATACTTTTTAGTCCTTATTTACACTTTGTTTCTCACACCAGAGAAACTATTTGGTATTTATACATGTGTCTCCTGTTTATTTCACTTAAGAGTATCGCCTCAATGTGCATCCATTTAACAATAAATGTCTCTAATTTCTCATTTTTGATGGCTGAACAGTACTCCATTTTATTAAAAAACCACATTTTCTTGATCCAGTCTCCAGTTGATGGGCATTTGGGCTGTTTCCAAGTTTTAGCTATTACAAACTGTGCTGCTATGAACATGGGTGCACATATATCACTGTGGTATGATTCTTTTAATTCTTTAGGGAAGATACCCAGCAGGGGAATAGTGGGGTCAAATGGGACTTCCAGTCCTAGTTCTTTTAGGTACCTCCATACTGATTTCCACAGTGGGTGCACCAATCTATACTTCCACCAGCATTGGAGCAGTGTCTGGGGCTCATTTAATTAGCTCCTGTGTCCCTCAGACATATCCCCATCATTGTAAATTTTTTTTCAGCACTTCCTTTGTAGCTTTATAAGAGTTTTCAGGCTTGTCCTGTAAAATTTCTTTTCTAATAATTACATCAGACATCTTCCTAAGGATTCCTGGTTCCTTTTATTGGAGAATGGTTTTAGAAATGAAGGTCTAGGGCTGAAGGTACAACTCAGTGGTCAAGTGTGTGCTTAGCATGCATAAAGCACTGGGTTCAATCACCAGCATGGCAAGAAAAAAATTCTTCTCTGGATATTAGCTGGATTTTTATTTGTTTTTGCTACTGGGGTGTCATTTCAGCCCTCTGAGCTGACACAAAGAAATACAGGTTATTCTACATGTAATACCTGTATCTATATAAAAATGATATTCCCAATGCTAATTCACAACCACAGTGGTAATTCTACATCTCCCTTTCTTATCTACAAATTTCCACCCCAATCATGAGAAATGACTGTAAGCTTTTTATAGGCAAAATTAGTGCCTTGTTCACTGTTGTGTCTTAAATATTGCTCTTGGCACAGATGTAAAGGTTGACTTGGTACTGAGTTTACCCCATAGTCTCAATTCTGGGACTACTGATAAATTTGCAAATGTTACAAAATATGTATTTCAAAGATGAAAATCACAACAATTTATTAGGGCAACAGTGCAAGAAGATGCAATAACAAAGGTCTGATTTAAGTGTTTTTATTCAACTCAGTGAAGGGAAAATGACAGTAATACATCTAAGCCACACAAAAAGGATCCCAGCTTCCCTGAGAAAGATTCAAGTGGCATAAAGTGGTTTGTTTCTCCACAGCAATTTACATTTATTAAAATAGATAATAGGCATAATCACTGTCAAAATAGAGCTTCTCTCCTACACAATGTCTTAATACATTCTCGAAGTTTCTGACAAACAGGCACAAAGCCATGGCAGATTAGACCCTAAGTGGAGGATCACTCTAATAGCATAGCAGAAAAACCAATCTCACACTTCTGAGAAGGAAAATAAGACCAGAAGGAAAATAAGCCTTTGAAGGCAGAGGGTAAAGTACAAAGAGAAAGGTGCTAAAGTGATGCATAGCTGGAAGGGGAATCGAGGTCTAACGTGACACTCTGCATTAATGATGCTAATTTATGTCCAGAAAAGTGTATGTGCATGACACAAAGGAAACTTGAGGTGGTCTATATTATACCATGAAGGAGCTCCTCTTGAATCTCTTGCAAGGGCATGTGTTTTATACAGGGATTGCTTCACATGGGCATATATTATCCACATTCTCTGTCAGTTTCATGTGAACAAATCACTTGTCTTCTTAAATCTATTCTACACCCCTTTTAATCTTCTTTATGAGAATGACCCTTTTGAAAAACATTTGGTTACTGCTCCCCCATCTTCCACACATTTAATTATTTAAAATTTCCTTTAACTCCATCCATAAAAAGCAGAAGAGTCTCATATAAGTTCAAGGCTCTGCAGGATGTGGCTTCTCTCTAATAATTATGCTTGGGTTCCCTCTGGCAAGCCAAGCCTCTCTGGCCACCTTTCTCTTCTCTGAACACACAGTCTCTACCACACTGCAAGTTCCTCATACATGTGGTCCTGTCTGCCTGGACATCCTCCCATCTCCTCTTCAACACAATTCCTACTATAGTTTTAGGATTTAACAATCATTCTTCCACCAGGGAAGCCTTCCTATCTGAATCCAACCCTCTTACTGTATACTCTTTTAGCACTACAGGCTCTTCCTTGAGAGTGCTTATCACAGCTGCAATTATACATTTGTCTCTGTTATTCTTTGATTAATGTATTGCCCCAGAAAGTCTTGCCATTCTATATTCCTGGCACCTAGCTCCATGCCTGGCATACAGTAAATGTCCAGTAAGTATCTGTTGAATAAATGAATGAAAAATGACAACACCATCCACCCACACTATAGTCAGGGCTTTCCTGTGCACTAAAGCTAATTTCTCTTTGGATTCTATGAAATGTGTCATTTCACACCAGAAATTTGGTTACTACAGGAATAAGTATAAGAAATATTGCTGCTCAGCATTGGTAGTTTTCAAACAAACAGAAGATTCTGTTTATCATATGGGCCATTAATGAGTGGAAATGAATTACTGCATGGAAATGGACATAAGGTAATAAGAAAAAAAATTCAATATGAAAAAGACTATCTATGGTACAGATATTTACCAAGTCCTATTTCTTAAGATCATTGTTATCAAGTAATTTTGCTTTATTTCACAATCTCCAAATGATACCATTGATTTTCAAGCAATAATTATTGGACCTGGATTTCATTTAACAACAAATATTTATTGAATATATTTATTCCACTGTGCTAGGGCATGGGGTACATGGTGAGCAAGAGAGACAGGTGCTTGCCTTAAATGGAAGAGAGAGCAACATGCTGTCAATAAAATAATTATGGACTCTTACTAGTGCTGATAAGGAAAGAAGTTCTGTTCTGTATGAATGAGATCATTCCCATTGTTTCATATTTCACTTATTGTTTTGTGCCTCACTGGGATAACCTGCACCATTATTACTCTATGACACAAAGAAGACCATAGTGTTTTTTCCTTTACTCTAGAAAGAATTAATGGAGTTTGTGTATGTCATGGTTTCCTATAGAATTGAAAAGTAATCTCAAGAACTAACTATGGCTGTTCAATGTACCACAGCAGAGAACTAATGCTCCAGTCTACCATCTCCACTGGAGAAGGATGATCAGCAGATTGATAAATTCTCCTGTTTACATCCCTGAGCAAACAAACTAATTATGCCTTTGTTTTTAACCTAACAAATCATAGCTTGATTACAGGTCATTAGTGACCATTAACACATGAAACTGTTTGCATTTTGCTCTTACATCCGAATTATAGTCTTGCCTTTCACACCAGCTCAATCTGGCTTCCACAGGGAAAATCCCTTTATCTGACCTCATGCAAGATTCAAACAAACTAACAATTAGCCTCTGGAGCTGAACTATGATATAGAAGACTTCATTATTTTGGTTCATTATTGTTCTGCCTACTGTCGAATCAGCCATTCCCTTTCTAGTAGAGATATGCTCTGCATGCCAAAAGATTGCCCAACTGCCTCTCCCCAAACATCTCAGTAATGCCCAATGATTGCTAATGCACTGGCCAGGAATACAGACCTACTTTCGTGCTGCTAGTTCAGACAGCCCTAAATTCACAATAAAAATTTAACTTTGGTTACAGTCTGGATAAATGCAGAAGACATGTTGGGGATTATTAGAAATATAGGAAGAGAATCTATTTGGCAGGCAAAAGTAGAGGCAGAGAATGAACACACGCACACAGCAATCCTAAATTCACAACAAAATTCTAACTTTGGTTAGAGTGTGGATAAATGCAGAGAATATGTTGGGGATTATTAGAAATATGTAAGTCGCAGGAAGACTCTATTTGGTTAACAAATGTGGAGGTAAAGAACACACACACACACACACACACACACACACACACTCAGGTCCACTGTATAGTCCAGAACTTTAAAAAGCCAAATTGAGGCTTTGGATTATCTATTTGAGGAGCCAAGATTCTTTAAAAAAAATGGAGGATTCCCAAACCTCTGTTTCATTCTGTGCTGAACAGTACAGAGGGCCATGGAGTGACTAACAGAGACTAACGATGTCAGAAATGTTTGCACATTTTCTAACACAGCAATTGCCATTCAGGAGCGAATCCATGGTCCATCTCATCTAATGTTCTTTTGCCTCAACAAAGGTCCTCCTGGGAATGTCACTTTTGCCTACTAACATGCTAAGGCCAACAAATTAGAGGAGTTCCTCAGAAGGCAAGTAATGATAGTCCACATGTCGCTGCAATCATTTTTACACTCTTTATTCTGGGCTGGCTATGGGACATGTGACTAATGCTTCAGTGCAACATGCACAAGCATAGTAAAGATTTCCACAGAGTTTAAAAGGCCCTTTCAAATCACTTACCCTGTTCATCTTTATATCAGCCACATGAAAAGGGTTATGAATGTTACAATACTGGCAAAAAAAAAGATGCAGTCTTTAAAACCAAATTTGTCAGTCATCAGATCCCAGCCTTTCTACTCCCTAGCAGGGAAACTTCAAGCAAGTTAGTTAAGCTTCAGTTTTTCCTTTTGTAAAACACTCATAATAAAACATTTCATAAGGTGACTGCTAAATCCTAATAGGTAAACAATGCATATGAAGGGCTTATTATATTCTATGGCACATAAGTGCTAAATAAATATCAACTGTTGTTAAATAGATGTTCCATAAAGAAAAGATGAAAGCCAATCTGGAAATCGGAGACAGCTGTTTTAGCTATTAAATAATTTTAAACTTATGTTAAAAATTCAAGGCAATCCTAAAAAGAAGTTGAAAAAGTTACTAAACTTGTGAAGATGACATCTTAAAGTCATTTTACATTCTATTATAACACAGATCTATTTTATACCTCACACTTGTTCACTAAACTACATACAATACTTACACAGTTATCAAACCCTTAGCATTTAAAAAATGGTGGTCTCTTTGTTTTTGAAAGGATTTTTTCAGAAATATTTGGATTTTGGGAATGGGTACTGGGGGATCAAACTCAGGAAGTGCTGAGCTATATCCCCAGCCCCTCTTATTTGTTAGTTTTGAGATGGGATCTCACTCAGTCACCTTGGCTGCCAAGAACTTGGAATCCTCCTGCCTCGACCTCTCAAGTAAGTGGGATTATAGGCATGCATCACCACTCCTGGCTCAGAAACATTTGGATTTGATGAAGAACAGTGAAAAGCAGATATTCATCCTTGCTATTCTTCCTTACAAGCTCTTAAAATTCTGACTCTCCAGTGTGTCTCACTTGGAAATCTTGTGACTTTGGAAATTTTAAGTCTGATGTAATATACATACGACCAAGTAACAAAAGACTTCAATTCTGCCCTTCTCTCCTCCCCTCTTAGAGGAGAAATAGGCTGCATGAAGCTGAAAATCCCTTCCAAATGTTTCCAGTTTTATCTCAAAGTTAATATCATTAAGAGCAAACCAAATAAAACTCAAACTCTCAATCACTACTATATTGGAATGCACTGAAAATGTTATTGGTTGTTAGCAATGAAAAAAAAGGTACATTGAAAGCACAACAGATACAAAGCTCTTGTTAAAATAGGCAGATGAAAAAATGTAAATTTTCTATACCCAGGAAAGAGCAGAATTCCTCCTCACATCACATATACCCACAGGTATTATTTAAAAATAAGCCCTGATCTATCAGCTTATATTTTAAAATGACATTAAGAAATATCTCTGAGGGGGTGGAGATGTCAGTGCTGAAGCACTTGCTTAGCATGCATGGGACCATGAGTGAGATCCCCAGTACTGCCAAAAAGAAAAAAAGAAAGAAAGAAAAAAGAAATATTTGTGCAATCTACATGAGTATACAAAGCTAATGTTGTGTGGTTCGTTTAGGACACCAGTGCCTGACACACTTTTATACATAAGCTGATAGAAAGTACATAGGCTTATATATACACACACCCCCCCCCACTGCATTTTTTTTCTTCCGTTTTTGATCTTCCACCACCTTTTCTTTTTTTTTTTTTAACCACCTTTTCAATTTCATTTGCTTAATAATGAATCAGGGGAGAGGCTTTTCTTTCCTCATTCCTTTTCTCAAAAAAAAAAAAAAAAAAAAGCTCTTATATCTTCTGAATGTCTTACTCATTGATCTGCCTGAATTTGTATCGACCTCTGTTATAAGCTCTACCTCAAGGGAAAAAAATCTCTGATGATTCTTTTTCTTAAATCAAAATACAGTTTTTTTATACTAAATTTTATTTTCCAGGACCCAAACATAGAGCTAAATATAGAGGCTGTAAAGCTAAGTAGCCTTACCAACACAGTTCAAGAAATGCTTAAAAAGTTAACAGAAATATTTGTGCCATGCCATACAAACAAGCTGATCTGCCAAGGGTTATGAGAGGACCTCCGTTTAATACAGGGGCTTGTCCTATGCAGTCATTTTCAGATCTTTTTTCTTATTCAAAGTTATCCATTTATTAAGACTTCTCTTCATTATATACAAAGATACCTACATCATCTGTATTTATCTCCTGACACCAAGCCCTTTTCCTTTGTTCAAGTACTTAATCTATCTGTCTTATTCCCTAGGTTATTCAACGTATCTCTCATGCATCAATAAAGCAGGCTTCCCTCTTGTCTAGACTATGCTGGCAATTTTTAAAACAGTCATAATTTATCATCCCATGTATGGTTAGCCAAAATGTACTTAGTTCTTACAACTCCAAGTCAAACTATGTCTCATTACAATAACTTTTTATAATGTTAATTTACTTGGGTCCTGACTACTTTTAAGCAATTGGAACTACTCAGCACTTCCTTATTGCTACTTTATCAGAATAGTAGGTATAAATAATATTAATACCTTTATTTCCATAGGTGCTTTCATCTGGATAATTCATGCTTCATTATTGTGCCACTATTCTCTGTCTTGGGTTCTGTCTTGGCTCCTATGACAAACATGGGGTTCAGATCCAGACTCCAGGAGCAGTGATGGTTTGTCTTTTGGCCACACACATACAGGTGAACTTACATAGTCTCCACATCCCCCCAGTCTCCTTGGGTGACACTGCTCTTGGCCGGGAAAAACCTAGGCCAATAAAATGACATGGTCAAGACTACAAAACCTTCCTCTGCTTCAGCCCTTCACCTGGAAATGAACTGGCCTGACTTTGGGGACCCAGAGCAGTGGCTCTCAAGGTGTTGCTCTGGGCGGCAGCAGCAGTACTTGGGAAAACTATGAGAAACCAAACTCTCAGGCCCTGCACAGCCCCATTCTATCAGAAACTCTTGGGGTGGAGCCTGACAATTTGTAGTTAACAGATGCTTCAGGTGACTCCAATGCTCATTAAAGTTTAAAAACACCTGCCCCCTGTGTCAAGTGGTTTTGGAAAGGCTAAAGTGGCGAGGAGCATGGTATTCACTTAGCTAAAGAGGGTCCATGTGGGTAGGATACTGAGCATTTTAGGCAAAGCTTCATCATGTAAGGCTAGGAGCAATGGGTGAAAATGAGAGAGGGAGCCCTGGTACAGAATAACTTAGGCAGATGGAACTATTCAGAAGCTGGTCATCACACTGACTAAAAATATCTCCACTGCATGAAGACCAGCATTCCATGCCACCACCACAAAAAAAAGAAAAAAGAGAGAAAAAGAGAATTCAGAGGTGTGCTATAAATGAAGTAGAATATGGAGAAATACTAAAAATAAAAATAAAAGTGCAAGAGTAAAAGAAAACAAAAAAACCCCAAAATTAGGCCTCAATGGAAAGTTTCAACATACCACTGATACAAAAAAAGGGTTTATAATTAATCTATCACCATTTATTTTTTAATATATTACAGCTAGTAGCTTTAAAAACTATCCTACAGATGGTTCATAGATAATGGATTTTAGACTCATTAATGTTTTCATTCATATTCAGAATAGGGCAACAGTTGGTTTAGATTCTCACAAAAGATCAACTTGAGAGTTTTTTAAAAGGATCAAATCACTACTACAGAAAACTGATACTTGATCAAAAATTAAAGTTGGAGTGTTAACTTATTTATACTTATTTTGCAGTAAAAACAACTGTCCTTCAACATGATTGTTATACTTTAAGATGTAGGTAACTGTACCAATACTAGTGAAAATACAGCCTAATATTATTTAGCAAATATTCTATACCGGCACCTGGGACTGTCCTGAGCACATTACAGGTGTTGTTATACCTAATACTCAAAATAACCTCGTGGAAAGTATTGTTATGCTCATTTGTTAGATGATCCACCTGCACTTAGAGAGGTTAAGGTGCCCAGAAACAGAGTGTTCAAGCCAGCATACAAAAAGTTGACTTCATAGAAGCAAAGTAGAATAGTGGTCACTAGAGGGTAGAAAAGAGAGGGGAAGGGGACACAGAGGAAAAAAGAGTGATTGTTTGCTTCAAGAGGGATGGTAAAGATGTGACACAAAACTACAAGCTAAAACAAGTCAATGGAAATTAGAAGAAAAAAATGGGGCTAAAGCATACAATGATTTTCCACCTAAATAATCTTGGATAAGGATGTTGATGGCCAGCAACCAGCAGAGAGATACAGCAAAAATGAGCACTTTTTCCCCCATGACTGAGATCTCATCTAGTTGGGAACTCAGTAAAAGATGATTTATTTAATATTCTAATATTATGTGAAAAGCTCTGTTTTAGGAATTGGAATCTCTGAATCTCAGGCTTTTCTTAACCATAAACTATGTAGCTGTAAGCCAGCTGATTAATTCCAATGGATCTGTTTCCTCAATGAAGAAATGAGAATAAAAGTCTTCATATTTGTTGTACAGCTGTGAAATTATTTTGTAGAAATTTAAAATCACTTCACAAGTGTAAGATGGCATTACTATTTTATGTAGCTCCTTCCTTGCCCATAATTTGACCAGTTCGCATCAAGCCAGTTAGCAAAGTTGATTAAAACACAAATTTAAAGAAGAGGATTCTTTGAAGTTAAAAATTATCAGCATTATAAAAAACACATCTGTGGAAGTATATGGATTTTTTTGGAGACAGAATATTACTATGTAGTCCAAGCCTGGCCTTGAACTCCTGATCCTCCTGCCTCAGCATGCTGAGTTAAGAGGATTGCAGGCAGACACCACCATATTCAGCAAATCAAGTTGTTGGGTAATTAAAATGATTCATTCCAAAGGGCCTTACTTTCTTGTAAAATTGGTAAATTCCCAGATCAGCTCATGTCAGTATGAAATATCCTAGAACACCTTGCTGTGAAAGCAACAAAGAATATCATCAGACCACTGTATCAATGAACAGGACACAGAGACTAAGTACAAGGGAGACTCAGTGCATTTTGTGAAAAATTACTTTGGGTTCTTATTCAAATTTCAAGGTGCCAAATTATTCTCTTGTGCTTATCTCTATTTGAGAATATAATTTACCCTATATATAGATTAGGAAAGCAGCACAAGGAGGAAATGTGTATGACATTTTTATGTAGGAAGAAAGAAATTCCACTGGAGTTCACATTGAAGAGATGGAGAAAAGATGATATTTGATACTATTAACTGATTTTAATCTAAGTGGAGGGGTTTAACCAAGAGTTTTAAGAACAAAGATATAAAGATCAAGGAAACAAATTCTTTAGGGACTTCACAGTTGTCTTAGACTACGGTTTCCCCTGAAGTCATTCAACAGATTAAAATGGCTTTGTGATGTGATAATCATCATTCTGCTTTTTCTATTCTGGTCCATTTCTTAAAATATTTTGTAGGTCACCAAGAACAGGTAAAACTAAAGCAAGAAGCACGCTATTCTAAGCATAAATTTTCCTTGGGCCTATATTTGGGAAATTCTTTCAAGTCATTAGTTGTGGGGCCAGGAAACAACTTTATTAATTACTCAAACTCTGGCTGTAGGTCATCTTAGCAAGTTTACTTTTCAGTACAACAAAACAGAGGACATGGAAGTTGCCTGGATTATAAACCCAGGAAGAAATGCTTCTTGGACATAAAACACACTATATTTCCTAAACTCAAGATCATCTTCTAAGGGGATGGTGGCAATTTCCCATCTGAGGTTCTCTGATAAAACATGCCCATACTGTCCTTACAGCCAGATTGCAACACAAGACTCTTGACCAGCTGCCTTGCTGTGCAGACCTCTCTAGTAGGTCTGATTTTCACTAATCCACTGATTAAACATGTTAAGACTGACTTTGGCAAAACATGCCAGAAATTCCTTCAGGGTAATTAAAACCACTTTCTGTGTCAATAAACAAAGACTGTGAGATATTTCATGTGCTGTGGGGCTGGCTCTGACCCACTGGCTCTAGGACATTTTTTTCTTAGATGGGTTTTGCATCATTGCAATTGATTTTCACTGACTCATCCAGACCCTTGCTTGCCCCCTTATAAGAAGACTGGCTGAGGTCAGAGGTATCATCTTAGCTTTCTTGTTTCACAAGGGACAAGGACTAAAGGGGCTCTGAAAGTAAGGCCAAGCTCACTGCCAAACACTTTCACCCAGATCTTCAGGTAAGAGACCTTGGAAAGGATTCTTGCTGCAGAAATTGACAGTCCCTAACTATCACTGGTCTTCCAAAGTTCAAACTCATTTCCACTTGAACAATTATTAATGAGTCTTCAGAGTAAAAGGAAGAACTTAGTGGACATTTACTACTTGATATTGAGAGACTAATCCTCTGCACATAGTAGACACACAACAAATTGTTTTTCAGTGCAAGGATGGATTTATTTTTATTATATAAACAATGTAATAAAATATAAATAATGACTTATTCAAAACTGTGATATGTGATAGAAAACAAATAATAGAAATTACTTAAAATTTCCCCAGCTTTAGATAACCAGCAGCAATAATTTGGTAGTCATTTTTTTTGTTTCTTTCTCTTTCTTCCTTTGTTCTTTGTGTGTGTGTGTGTGTGTGTGTGTGTGTGTG
Source organism: Heterocephalus glaber (assembly GCF_000247695.1). The sequence goes on from NW_004624774.1 coordinate 6,332,902, forward strand.
TGTGTGCGGTACTAGAAATCAAACTTAAGGCTTGATGCCTACCAGGCAAACACTCTGCCACTAAGCTCCATAGAATCCAGCCCTTCATAGAATCTTTATGTATATACATAGGAGTTTATTTCAAATTATCAATTATTCATTTTAATCATTTTAATCCTTATTTACACTTTCAGTTTCTCATATTAGAGAAACTATTCGGTATTTACACATGTGTGTCCTATTTATTTCACTTAAGAGTATGGCCTCAATATGCATCCATTTTGGAAGAAAAGGTCCAAAAGGATAGGGGAAAGTGGGAGGGGAAGGGGAAAGGAAAGAAGAAGGAAAAATTATGACAAAAGAAAAAAATGGAAACAAAGTCTATGTAAATAGGGAAGGGTGGAAGGGGTGAAGGGCTCACAGGTAATGGGGAAAAAATAAGAACCAAGATTCATCATGTACAGGTACAAGCACCCAATGATAAATGTAAACATATTGTATACCTAAAATATATCAATAAGAGAAGAAAAAAAAAAGAATCCAACATATACACAGGAGTTTATGTAAGAGCAATCATACTACATATACCATTTTAAACATGGATATGGCTACCTTTCATTTTTAAAAAGAATATAGTCCTTTTTGTTTGCTTATGTCTTTTTCCCTCTTTAAATCACTATTAATAAAATTTAAAATTTTTATTTTATAAAAATATAAATCTTTCATTATCAAATAATAAGAGAATAGTTATTACATTGTGTACCATTATCTTCAATGTAGTTACTCGGAGTACAAGACATAAACCAAACTTTTATATATTTTTTATTATTGATACTAACTCATATGACATGAATGAGATTTCAGAAGCTTAATAAATAATTGGATGGTTAAAGAATAGGATGAAAAACAACACAAATGAATGGATGAAAGAATAATAATAATACATTATGCTCTTAATGAGCTAGTAGAGATTCCAAGTGACAACAAAAAATCGCATAAGTACATCTTCTGACATCTCCCAAACATTTTTAAACTTTAGTGGAGGTAAGAGAACTTGACTTCAACATGTTTACAGGGATCTACACACTTAAACTCCCAAGTAAATAGTAAGTAACTGACTGTTGTCCTAACTACGGAGAAGTTACCAAATTACTCTCAAAGGAAATCAAATTCAAAAACCATTTACTAACCACCTGCAAGAGGACAAGGGCATTGTTCTCTGTAGGATCAACTAAAGAAGCACGGCTGCAACTACTGACTTCCAGCGCTGTCTGTCTTTCCTGGGAGACAGTGTGCAGCATCTCCTCTTTCAGGCTGGCTGAACTCTGAACTTAGTTTCCACATTTGTGAAATAGGGATAACACTCATACTTCACAGAATTGTGGTGATTTAAGAACTAGCGTAATTCAGGAAAAAACTTTATGAGAAAATGTGGGTTGGAGACAGAGTCTTTAGGCACCAGGGAAGGGGAAAAAACAGAGAGAGAAGTGGTACTGGCCTAAGCACTAAGAACCCGGCACAAGCAGGCTTTGATAGCTTGAGTATTAGTTAGGATGCACTCAGAAGATGAGAGGACAGGCAGAAAACATTAAGGTTCACAAGCACAGAGGAAAATTGTGAGCAGACTCATCTCCTTAAGGGGGTGAACAAAAGTGAGAATTCTTTTTGGCTTTTCAGCATGTGCCGATGTCTAGATCAACACCATCCCTGTGAGCAACTTGAAGACGACCTGCTTGTCAAGTAAATGGAAAAAGAAAACACCTGGCTTGCATAATGGGCTCAAATCAAAGTTTCTAAGACTTATAGGAAAAATTCTAGTCGGAAAATTTCCATCTCAAATTGTGCTGAGCAAGCTCAGGGACTGAGTAAGCCTGTTGGCAGTGGCGGCAGCAGCACAGTATGATGATCCCACAGCTACTACATTTTTCACAACAGTCCAGAGTTCAGGTCCTGCCAAGACCTTGGCAAGCTTTTGATCTCTGACCCTACAAGAGGACAGGAGGGAATTAGGAACTAGTTATCAGGGAGCTGTCAACTGGCAGCACTGAACTATCCCAATCTCTTCTCTTATTCCAGAGTTTTGGGCAGGTATCTCACACCTCCATGCCATACGCTCTGTTTTAAAACTAGTGCTATGGCTGAAATTCAAGAAGCATGTCCACACAGCCCCACTCAATCCTCTCTCACACCATCCCACCTTGTCTCCCAGAAAGAAGAAGGGGGTGAAAGGACTAGGCCCCCAAACCTCCTGTGAAACTCAGTGATGCTAGAAGATACCTTAATACTTTTAATCCTCTGAAGAGGCAACTCACCTACTAACCCCATTGGTACTGCTTTTTTCACAACAGTGCATAGAGTTCGGGTCCTGATAAGTACTTGGCAGGTTTTTGATCTCTGACCCTACAAGGTTTACCCACTCAACTGTCTATCCACACATCTTTTAAATTTTATGAACTGAGCTGTAGGCCATACACTGTGTGTCATTTTCAAAATACTTTATAAACTTTTTAAATGAAAAAAACATTTCAGAAGAGTATTCTTACTTCAAGACCTCAAGACATTTTAGTAGGGGAAATGCCCCCCAAACTCAAGCCAAATAAACTGGGATTTCATACTGACTCCCAATTATAATCCCTAAAGATTGCTGAAATGTCGACAGTTAATATGCTCTGAAAATGGACTAAAAACTGCTTACTAAAAATATAACCCCAGTGGCAATGTATAAGACTGGTACTTTTCATTTACATTAAATCATGGTGCCACATTTTGGAGAACACTACAGATATTTGGAATTCTGAAGACAGTGATAGGCAGCATGTAGTTTTCTCTGCTTTGCTTGGGTTCAAATCCAATTCAACTACACAAAGTATTAACAACAAAAAATTAGCACAGTTTTCAGAAATGTCAAGTTTGAATCCCATGAGAGGTTTGCTCATTAACAATCACACTGCTTGTCATACTGAGCCAATCAACTTTGAAGTTACCTACTTACCACTTTGAAGAAAATTAACATTTCTGGGTCACCAGGTTCCATCTACTCATATACAACCATGAAAGCAATTTTTTATTTAACCTAGGTAGGCAACTGACTCCCAGGGAACAAGCAACTCACCCATGTATTTACTGTATTTACTAACAGAGGCTGAGAAGTTACCCTTCCTCTCCTCTCAGAAAAGGTAAAAGTACCTTTAAGCTCTGGGAGGCACAAGGCCAATGGGACCAAATTAAAAACCAACAGTTATGGGCTGGGGATTTAGCTCAGTGGTTCTGCCACCTGCCTCGCAAGTGCAAGATCCCGAGTTTGATCCCCGGTACCAAAACAGAACAAACAAACAAACAAACATCAATAGTTATATCCTTAGGACTATGCTTCTAATATTCACCCCAGAAAAGTTCCCTGAGATGAATTTAAACACTCTAAAATCTATGACAATATGAAGGAGAGGCAAAATAGAGATATAACAAAGGTAGGGTAGGGCCCAGTGACTATCAAGGTATCCCTTAGTATGTCTGTTTTAGAAGGCCATTTATGAATATTATCTAGAAACTTAATCATTCATATCATTGAACCCAGCAATCATGTGTTTAGAAACTTAATGTAAAAAATAACTGAAGATGTGACAGATAATGTCATTAATATCATACACTTATTAGAGCAAAAACTAGAAATCTAAACTTTCAAAGTAGCTGGTAAAATTATGGCACAACTATAGAATATTATAGAAAAACATTCACAGTATTATATTTGGGGCTGAAACAAACCCCAGACATACCATTTTACATATAACTCCAGCATTCTCCCATTCATACATCTCTTTTCTCTCTCCTCTCCCCCACCCCCTCTTACACACACACACACAAGCACATGCACACAGAACCTAGGAGGTGGTACATAAGAATGTTTAGGATGATTACATCTGGAGCTAGAGTTAAATTAGTTTCTTTCTTTTCAGGGTTTTTTCTGTAGTCCAAATATTCACCAGGGAGCATACATTTTGTTCCCCGATACCATTTTCTTTTTTTTCTCTACATAGTACTTAACAAGATTTATATTTATGTATATTCATGCTTGTATTTATTTAATGTGTATCTTCTTAGAATGCAAGCTCCATAAGATAAGGATCTGTGTCTGATTTTTTATTGTATACCTAATTTTTATTTTGAACATAGTGCCTAATATATAATTAATATTTTCAAAATGACTGTTGAGGGAACAATGAGAAGGACACTATTTAGAAGAGTTATGACAGTGTGTGGGGATTTTAATGAGCTATCAAACATTCTGTTACCTCTCTAAGCTCAACCATTGTGCTGCTTCTCCTGCTTACTTTTGTCTCCTGACATCAGAGAAGACTCCATTCTCCAACAAGGGAAGCCTTTGTATCCCTCCTCTCCATCTGCCAGCATCTCACCAAGGCTCTGAACGATTTGTGGTCAGTGAAGCTTCCCTCTAGGAGTCTCTGAAGCTACTTGTTTGGATGATCAACATTTTGGGGGACTTTTTAAAGGAAGGTGATCAGCAGATTTTGGCTCAAGGCTACAATCCAATTTTGTAAATAGAATTTTACTAGAACACAACCACACCCATCTACTATAATGAAAGTGTTCAGTGGTTGGGACAAAGAAAGCCTAGAACATTTACATTTGGCCCTCTTCAGAAAAAGCCTACTGACCGCTGTTGTAGAATATCCATGAATTTTTTACAAAATGGAGATACTATTAGGTTATTTGTAGGACAATATGGAATCCAAAGTATGTATCCAAGAGCTCTGTACAATAAATTTGTCCTTAAGAACATACATGTTTGTGTCAGACATACCTGCGTTCAAATTCCGGGTCTGCTGATACTTGGCAGATTACACAAATTCTCTAAGCCTTAGTGTCATCATCAATAGCGGGTAAATCCATTTCTTCCTTCCCTCATTTCCTTAAAAATGTATAATAAATACTATTTGATAGGCACTGTGCTAATGGGTAAACAATGGTGAATAAGACCTGAGAGCCTCACCCAACTAAGTTTCAGATGTAAATACTTTTTAGGGTTGTTGTGAGGAATACATACACACATCTGTGTATATATGTACACATAAACATAATGTGCAGTACATCACCTAGGGAATATACAGGGTACTTCAATCACTTTTTGTTGTACTGTGAGCACTCAGTAGACAGCGGCTCATCCCCCTCTCGTCAGTTACAGCGGAAACTCAACACATCTGTCAGCAGCTGACTCACAGGATAAACAGTGTCTGCTGCTCCCTCTGTAAAATGGGCCAATGGCATGCTTTGTAAATAAAGGTAATTTAATAGGCTACTCTTTAGTATCTAGTCATACTTCAGCTTCTTCTGGCTGAGTTGCATTTTACTGGCAGTCAGTTGTATTTGGTCCTGAACATCTTCATGCTGGTTATACTTGTTATTGAATTATCATTAAAGGTGATATGAAAAGAAAAGTATGAAAAGAGAATGATTTTGTATAAAAAGTAAGCTGCATACTCTCAAAAGAAGACAAATAACTGCCAAATTAAATGTAGTAGACATAAATTTGTGAAACAATCACAAAAATCTACAGTAATGAGTAATGAGTCTGTACTCACGTTCACTCTCAAGTAAACCAAAATTGGACATGTTCTTTGTACTCTTGGGTGTGGTTTGTGCAAGAGAAATATGACCCTTGGTCATCAGGTCCACACTTACAGACTTTGATTCTTCATTAGGCCTTTCATCAAAATGAGTGAACACTATTAAAATCGTTACATCACAATTGATGACTTCTGGCTTCCCTTTTTTTTTTTTTGGTGCTGGGGACCAAACTTGGGACCTTGCACTTGCGAGGCAGGCAGCAGCACCACTGAGCTAAATCTCCGGGCCCTGGCTTCACTTTTTAAATTCACTGTCAACTATCAGTCCCAAATTCATGAGATAAGAGAGAATTCTTTTATATTTATTTAAATATAAACATATTTGTACAAGAGAATTTATATATATTTATTTAATTCTCAACAATGTGTTGTCTTGCCCTCTGCCATGTTTTTGTAGGTTAGAGAATACTCAGCAAGATGGTGTGGCCTGTCCAAGGCCACAGAGCTATATTGCCAGAGGTGGAATTTAGGCAGGCTCTGATTCCCCACATCAGCCACTTAGTAGCCAAGTAGAGTTAAACACAACACAGTCTCACCCAGCCTGGCTTGTATGGTGAATTACCTTGTGAGGACAGAGCATCATTTGCCTAAATATAAAGGCTGATTAAAAAAAATACACTGTGTTTAAATTTTTTAAAATGTATTATAGTAAAAGACACATTGCCATTAATTCTCCTTCAAAATACTCTCCCTTGCTTCGAACATACTTATGACATTATTTTTGCTACTTTATAAAGTAGTTCTAGAAGTCCTCTTTCCAAGTGTCTTTAGGAAATGGGATCAAAAATACAGTGAATGCTGCTGCCATCCAGTGGAAAGGCAAGCTCCTAAAGACATTTTGGTATGTCCTCATCTGCTTCATTAACTGGCTCTGGCACTTGGCACCACACAACTTCTGGCTCCTCCCCAAAGTAAAAATGACCATGAAGGTAAATGTTTTATATTGATTCACGACATTGAGGCAGCCATGACAGTGCGACTAAAGACACTCAACTCACGAAAGAGGACTTCCAGAAGATGTTGGAGACCAAGAATAGTGCTCATCAGCACTTCCTGCATGGCATTCAACAAAAAAATTTTGTTTTGAACCGGTGAATTTTATTTTCTACTTTGTAAAAGTGGAGAATATTGGGGGCTTCCTGATTTCTGAAAGAGCTGGGTTTATGTGGGATTTTTTCACCCCTCTCCATGGAGTAGTACAATGGCAGGGGAGAAATTTTATTGTGCCTGTCAGATCATGTCATCAACAGCTTAGCCTCACCAATTGGCACTTGCTCTTCCCTGTCAGTGCCACAAGATGAGCAGCACCCTGCTCACCAGATGGTTATTTGTTCCACCAGCCACCTTTGCTGCATCTCTGATTCACCCCACCCCAGGACTGTCTCCAGAACTCATGCTGCAAGGTAGCTCGTGCCAACAACTTTGCCAAATGGCTCCTCTCAAAGTCATGGGCTGCCCAGACAGACTGGCTCCTCCATCTGCAGCAGCTTTTGGCAAAGAGACATTTCCCTTTCTGGCTCTGCCTCTTGGCTGCACCAGAGCCTTCTTGCCAGAAGGATGATCTGACCCTTCAGTAAGTACAGCCAGACCTGGAATTCTGGGACCATTTAGAGCCTGTTCCTGTGGTCTTCAGTCCTACATCCAAGCACAATGACAGAACATACCAAAGACATGTAGATGATCACAAATACAGACATGAAGCATCATAAAAACTCAGAGCCAGAAATATCTATAGAAAGCATGCTCCCCTCCCCCACCTTCAACCTCATTATGAGTAGATTAGGAAACTGAAGCTCAGAGAGGAAAAGTGACTAATTACGGCGGCAGGACTGGGAAACCTACCAGAGCTTTTGATGTGTATTCCGCTTCACTGCTTATGATACAACACCACATTTCAGTTTCCTATAGTTCATCTTCAAATTCTTGATAAAAATTGGAACCTTTATGTTAGTATTGATTCAAAGGAGTGATTTTTTTTTTATTCTTTTATTGGTACATTGTAGGTATACAACACAACTACATTCTCATTGGGAATTGTACATTTACATAATGCATCTTGGTTCTTATTTTTCCCCATTCCTAGCTCTCCCTTCACCCCCTCCACCTTTCCCTATTTACAAAGACTTTATTTCCATTTTTTCCATTTCTCAGCATTTTTCCTTTCCCTTCTTTCCTTTCCCCTGCCCCTCCCACTACCCCTACCCCTTTGGACCTTTTCTTCCTATTTTGCATTATCGATTATTCATTCTAATCATTGGTACGTTTTAGGTATACAATATAATGACATTCATCATTGGAAATTTGGACCTTTATTACATAGTCTCTCTTGGTTCTTATTTTTCACCCTTGCCCAGCCCTCCCTTCAACCCCTCCATTCCTCCCTATTTACAAAGATTTTGTTCCTATTTTTCCATTTTCTCATATTAATCCCATTCCCTTCTATCCTTTCCCCTAGCCCTCCCACTTCCTTCCCCTTTGCCCCTTTTCTTCCTATTTCACATTACCTATTATACATTTAGTCCTTATTTACACTCAAAGGAGTGTTTTTAAGAAAAATGAAGTCTTTTTTCCAATGTCAGTATCATGACTTTTGTTTTAAACAGGTTTGTTCACATACTAAATTGAGATGGTCTATTGAAGTATTTAAGAATATGGGGTTTAGAGTCTGACTCTGTGACTTGTTTTACTTCCCACTGTGTAATAATCTCATTCTGGTTCAACTTTTTATTTAAACAGGGATAAGAAGGTATCAGCCTACAGAACTATGAGGATTAAATGAGAAAATTATGTTAAATGTCAAAGCCTGTCCTCAGCACCCAAAAAGCCCTCCCCTGCTTCCAGCAATCATTCTTAATTATTAACATTCAAATCCACAATGGTTTTAGAAGACACAGTACTGTACACATATAAATAGGTATACCAGGCATTCTCATTTTCTACAGTAGGAAATTCAGGTTCTAGAGATTAAGTGACAGATGCATGGTAACACAGAGAAAAGTGGAGGGCCAGAGATTTCTTCTTGTTGTTCTATTAAGAAGTGGAAATTAGTATCTCAGCTTTAAAGATCATAAAATCAGAAAGAAGAACATTATACATGGATAACCTCTGTAGCATCATATGTAATATAAAAGTTGCAAACAACTTTCAATCTATTCACAAGAAAATTACTAATAAACTATGAGTACAGTCACACCATGGAGTACTGCAAAGCCATTAAATAGCACAGGGCTCCTGATGTAGAAGATCTTTAGGAAATATCATGTGGGAGAAAAAACAAAGTGCAAATAAAATAGGCAGTGTGCATTCGTTTATGCAGGCACACTCTCCCACCACAAGGCATACTCTATCTAGCATACCCCAGCTTTCTCATAGGAACGATAAACTCTACACATTCTTTTGCCCCATCCCTACAGATCCTCCAACTTTTTTACATTTGTTGTAAGCAATCAAGTCTTTTTTTTCTACAGCACCAAAATGAGTCTGTCCTCCTCTTCCCATTGTCCAAAATGGCTTTTTTTCTAAAGAAACCAGTGAACACAAATAGTTTTTTGTGGATCTCTCACATGAATATCCTATCATCATTACTCCTAGCTCTTTCCAGGTTGAACCTGGGGGCATGAGAATTCAAGGGCTCCTGGGCAAAGCTCTTAGCAGCATTATAAAAACAAGGTATGACTTTCAGTGGGATTATTACACTGAAGCTGACTTTCTGCCAGATTCTACAGTTCTACTGGAAAGGTAAAAGAGGGAAATTTGGTGGTAAAGATGACAAGGTAGATGAAAGGAAACTCATCTTCTTAGTAATGGCGGTTGAGGGGGGTAAGCTAGAGAACAGCTCTGGCCAAAGAGAGGCCTCAGATACCTCCACATTTATGTGCAAAAAGATATTTACCATTAAATGGCAGTGCCATTGCTTTTGCTGAGGTCCAGGCAATCAGCCCTGGAAAATGGGTGTTTTGGTGGCCTAGTGGGTCCATTTTGATTTATCCTGGGAACTGCATTGTTAAGGTCTTAGGGTGAGGGTGAGGGACACTGAAAATGCTGTTTAAAACACTTCAGCTAGTTCTTACCTCTTGACTACTCAATTCCATAAATACTTCCCTTATTAAGGAGGGGATACAATCTATGAAATAAGTCAGCTCAGGATTCTGGCTGGGTTCAGCTGCCTCCAGCAGGATGCTGGCCCAGAGATATGCACTGCATGCCAAGAAAGGATGGATCTTGTGGATCCAGCAGCACTGAGTGGGCATCAAGGGGGGTGGTCTATGGAGGGTGGACCTCAACCCACATTTTCCCTCAAGAAAACCCTAACTAGTCAGCAGGCGGGGCAGAGAGCAGGTGCCTGGAGTACAGGCTGTTGTGGACTTCAATCTGGTCACACCACTTACAATAAGTATTTTTTTGCAATATAAATATTTTTGTTATAATTTCTCTGGTTCTCTGTACTTCAGAACCCCTATTCTGAAAAAAATGGAGCTAACATAGCCACTCTCTCAGAGTGATTAAATAAGCAAACATATACAAAACCCTTAGGAAAATGCCTATTACATATAGTACTTGTGATACCTTTAGTTCTCTTTTCTTAGCTAAGTGTCTAAACTGGACCCTTAGTTTCTCCCCAAATGCAAATGTCAGAGTCTAGGAATGTCAATCTACAGCTGTGCTCTTTTCAATGAGCATTACCAATATTTTGACAGGACTAGCCTAATATTATTCACCCCAGGTTCACTGGTACGTTTCCGACCAACTCTCATAAAGGGCTTGGGGTTGCCCCTCGAGACCTGGATGCTAATAATACTTGCTAGTGATTTTCAATGCACTCTGGTTATTATATTGAGTAGCAGAACATTTCCTATCCCCAGAAAGGTCATTTACAACAGTATAAGGCTGCTTCTTCCCACTTTCCATTTCAGGTTTTTCTGAAAGCTCAAATACTCATCCATATGTATTGGAAGTATCATTCTGATCTGGCATTTGCATACAAATATCAAAGCAACTTGAGGAACTAGAGGCAGCTCTCCCATCACAGGACAATAACTCCTTTTATTTTTCCAGTACTTTCCCAGCATCTTTGTAGTAAAATACATTTTTATGTACCTTCCCAGATTTATTTATTATAATTTCCGTTTCCATCTTTCTTGTGATTATGTGGGATAGGGAGGGGGGAGGGACCTTTACTTCCTCACTTTAATTATTGTGGGCCTAAAAAGCTGCAGAATTTCATAGATTACTCAGATCTGAAGTTTGGAAACCCTCTAAGTTCAACGCATCTAAGATTGGACCCAGCTTCCCACACTGCTGAGAAATGGCCACATATCATTATTTAAATAATCTCAGTATTTGATTAATCATTGTTACCAAGGCCCCTAGTCCATGAAGTACTTTTTGTTGCAATGTCTTTATACCAAGCTAAGATGAGTTTCATTTTAATTTTTCACTCACTGCTTCAAGGTTTGACTTGAAATGACAAGGCACATGAAAGCAAACTCATCTCCTTAGTAATGGGGTTGAGGGGAGTAGGCTAGAGAGCAACTCTGGCCCAATGGGAGGTCTCAGATACCTCCACATTTACAGGCCTGGAGAGTGGGTGTCTAGGTGACCCAGTGGGACTATTTCAGTCCAGTCTGGGAACAAGGGTGAGGGACACTGAAAAGCTGTTTAAAAAAACTTCAGCTAGTTCTCACATCTTGATTGCTCAATTCTATAAATATTTCCTTTTTTTTCTTATTGGGCTATTTTGTTTTTGAGCTTCAGACCCAGATATTCAACAGCTTACTTAAGAGTCTCATGAAAACTAGACAGTTTACAATTGATTTTCAAAACTTGTTTCCCTGAAAACCCCCTTCACGCATTCATTCCCATGGCAAAATTCTGGAAGTTGTCCTGGACATTCCCTTCTCTCGATATACCTAATCTAACATACCAAGTAAGTCTGTTGCACTCTTTCTCTACGATGTATTTAAAATCCAGCTGATTCTCTCCACTTGTACTGCTGCCACCATCCTGAATACAGCCATGACTTTCTAGTTAACTCCAGGCTTTCATCCTTATTCATTTCATACCTGGCCCTCCAGCCTTACCCTGCACAGAAGTCAGACAGCTTTTGAAAAAATAAACCTGATCATATTTCCCCCCATCAAAATCCATTAATGGCTTTCGATCCATCTTTGGAGAAAATCCAAGTTGCTTATGGTCATCCATAGCTAGTGGGTGACACAGGAGAAGACTGTGAGGGGTCTGAATGACCTCTGCCCTATGGCCAATAGTCTTTCTCCATCAGACTGCCCCAAATCCACATCCAGTCGAAGGAAACACTGCATGCTTGTTATGCAACTGCAGCTGAAGTAACAACAGCTATAGTGCACTGCAGGCCTTATTTATTGAGGGTTGACTTTGCATTAGGCACTGTTATGAGTGCTTTCTCTGCATAAATAATTTTTTCCTGTGGTATAGGTTCTATTGCTCTTCCATTTTGCAATCAAGAAAACTGAGAACAGTTCTTAAAAACTACACTTATGGGATTATTCTGTCTCTGTGCCCATTAGAAAGTAGAAGATCAATCTAGAAACCCCATAGACTGGTGTAAAACAGAAAGGGTTTTAGTTGGCTCTAAAAGAAACCTAAAAACACAGAAATGAATCTACATCCAGATCAGAAGATGTGAGACATGAACCCTTGGATAGGAAGCTTTGAGTTCCATATCTAAAAGTGCCAATCAAAACATTATGTAGACTCTACTGTTCTGCTTATTCCAAATCCACCTGCTGCCCTTCCTCAAATATAATGTCATACACACACTCAAATGATGTCTGTAAAGAATTCTACCCCAGGTAGGTACCTTGCTTATACAGAAGGATAAAACCATTGTCATCTTTTCAATACCAGGAGCTGACAGTTAAAGAAAAATGAGGCACTGTAGAATTTCCTAGTGAAAACACATGGGCTTTTGACAGTCTTGAGTTTGAGTATTAGCATTTCCACTAAATGTGTGACCTTGGCAAATTACCAACATCTCTGAGTCTCAGTTGTATCAGCTTTTTTTACAATTTGAAAATGGAAACTACTTAGCAGGATCTGGATATATTGATATACATATAAAGAACTCAACACAGGCCCTGGGACACAAATGATGCCCACAGATATTAACTTTAAAAAAGGAGGAAACAGGAAAATGTACAGCAGGGCAGTAACTTTAACACCCAGTATTTAGAAAATAGAGAAAATGTCTTGATTTCTTTAGCAAATGCACATCGTGTGTGTGTGTGTAAAAGTGTCCTTTAGAATTTGCATTGCTCTTAGCTGGAGGAACTAGCCTGCAGCTACCACTTATAATACAAATTGAATTTAGAGTCCTTCACACTAACTATACTGCAAAACCCTTCCAGCTTTAAATAGAATACTGCAGTGTGGAATGATGTGAGCAAAGGGAAGAAAAATGTAGAGATAAATATGGAGACTTTGGAGAAAAAGAAAACCCTGATATATCAGAGAAACAGAAAGAAAATGAAGAAATATTAAAGGAAATAGAAAAGTATAAAAGGACTAGGTGTTAACTCCTCAGTATGCAGGTTTAAGTTAGTAAGGGGGAAGAGAACTTTTGGGGAGGCAAATTTTAACAGAAAACATTTGGATCTGGAGCTTTCTCAGGGCTCTCAGATGTGCTAAGTCCCTCCTCAGGTGTCTCTAGGAAGGGGTGGGGCTTTTCCCTTGCTGGCCAGCAGGAGATTTGAATGTTCCCTGAAATGAACAGGTCAAGACACAGAAAGCTTCTTGCTCTCCCCAGCTTCTGGTATTTACGTGGTCTTAGTTGTAGTTTTTCTTCTCATGCCTTTACTGAACTGGAGTAGGGGGGTGGAAATCTGAAGGGTTGACTTTCACATATAAGAAAAATTCTAGCTCTTTGCTATAAACTCATTTTTTACGACATAAATTCAGATATTCCATCCAGAATCAGAATTTCTAAAAATGCCAAAAATAAGGGTAAATGTAGTATCCAGAGCCTTGAAAGCAATAAGAAATGTTATTTTTAACTGACTTCTTCATTGTATAAATGACACTCATACATATGGCCCCACTTTGGCCATCTTCTCAGCTCAGTAAGTTTCCTTTGCCTGTATAATGTAATATAGAGGAAAGTGTGAAGACAGCTCTATTTCTTTGTAGTTATAAGCAGAAATGTTCCCCCCAAAGGCCATAGACCCGAAGCCAAGTTCTCTGTTGGGTGTTGTGCTTAGGGACAGAGTCATATGCTAGCTGGTCACTGATTCAGTGACAAAGCACAAAGACTGAGGAAAAACAACTTACAACCACATTGTCATGCAAGTAAAAAGAATTGGCAAGTATGGTGATCATTGTGGGGGAGGAATGGGCTGTCTGTCCATCTTAGAACCTTCTCCAAGCTCCTGAAGACCGGAGGAGACAACTCTGCTTAATCTAATACGGGGTATATATTGGGGTTGATGGGCTCCAATGATGATGATGGATGGAAAATATTCATTCAATAGCACTGGAAATTCTCCTTGTCTAAAACTTCCAGGGATATCTATAGAAGATGTCACCTTACCCCTCCCCCACAGGTTGTGCGTGTCTTTTTATTTCCTCTAGAATGTGAGCGTTTACTCCTCTCAACGCTTTTCTCTTAGTAACCCTTTGGTTTGAATAAATATTACAGAAATTTTAGTATTCAAGAATAATAACAGTAATTTTAATATATTCTGCAACATTTTTTCTAAAGCATTTTCACACACATTTTCTCACATGGATTTTACTGTATGCCAATGCAACACTTTATACTATTGGCTAAAGATAAAGGCCTGCGGGTAGAAAATGAAGCAAAAACGCAAAAGTTTTGTCACTTAAATAAAATGTCTCCCCTCTGTATTCACACACAAAAGGCAGAATGAGATCCACCTGCTGACTTTCTCTGCCTGCCTGCACAGCGCTCCAGCTAATGTCAGAACAAGCTGAGAGAGAGAGAGAGAGAGAGAGAGAGAGAGAGAGAGAGAGAGAGAGAGAGAGAGAGAGAGAGAGAGAGAGAGAGAGAGAGAGAGAGAGAGAGAGAGAGGACAATTTCACCTCTTGGCAGAGCTCAGCTTGCTGAACCCTCTTGCTTTCTGCTGGCTGTTGATTCAGCAGAAACTACTGCTGCAGAATTCATAATGGTGATTTTTAAAGGCCCCGTAGATCGCGTTGCTCGTCCCACGTGTCAGCCTCCTTGCTCGCAGCTAGGACACTATTTCCCCAGCCACCGTTTTATTTCTTGCTAATGCACTTCCAAGGGGAGAGGGTATCACCCTCCTGCAAGGGGCCTTTTGGGGTTTTGATTGTCTGAGCAGGTAACCCGGCCAACCAGAGCTGAATGGGCAGGAAACGAAACCATGCCCTCCCTGCAGCCACGGAGAGACACAACATCTTTCCGCTCAGGGAGGGGTTAGCAAGGCCCCCCGGGCGCCTCCCTCATCTCCCTCCAGGACCCTCCAGAGCATCTGGGCGCGAGGGTCCTCTGCCTTCGCGGGCTCATCTTCCCGGCTGGGAGCCGCGCCCTGAAAAGCCTAATCCCCAAGGGCCATTTTAACTCCCCGGGGCGCCGGGTCCACCTGCTGCTGAGCGCAGGGCTAGCCTCTCCGAGCCCAGGTGGATGCGCGGCGCCCCGGGGCTGCCCCGCGAGCCAGCCCGCGCCCCCGCCCCAGCCCGGGGCCGGGAGGAGTCTCGGCCGCCAGCGCCCAGCTGCCCGCGAGGCACAGCGACCCGCAACTTGGACCTGGCCCCAGCGGCGGAATGCGGCCGGGCTGGCGTTACCTTCGGTCGCATAGCTGTGGTCGCGCAGGAAACTGTTGTTGATTTTGCGGGTATCAATGTCCTCCTCCATTGACAGCAGGTTTACTTGCGTGGGAACCAGAAGCCGGCAGACAAGTATCCATGATCCCTCCCCGCAGCCAGTCTCACAGGAGAGGGGGGCAGGGGAGCCAGTGGGACTGCACCATGGTCCGAGCCTGAGGAGGAGACGGGGAGGCGGAGAGAAAATAAAAATAAAAACCCGGCAATGGAGCTGTCACCTCCTCCACTCGGGTGCTCCGAGGCTGCGGCGGCTCCTCCCGCGCGGTGCGCTCACTTCGGCTCCAATTCCCAGCAAGGATGCTGCGCCTGCCTCCGCTGCCCTCGGGGCCAAGACGCGCCGAGCCCCAAGGGGTCTGCGCCCGCCAGCCCCGCAGGCTCTCGCACGACGGGCCGGGGAGATGCCCAACAGGTCCCCCTGGTTGGCAGCCGCTCCAAAATGCAAAAATGATCCCTCCTCCCCTGGGAGAGAGGGAAGCCGCGACAAAATGGTGCCTTTCCGGACCCAGGCTGCAGTGGCGAGAAGGCAGGGGTAGGATTCAGGCCGGCCGGGCCGGGGAGGAGGGCGCTGGTCCCACGCGAGGCCGGCTCCGGCGGGAGGGGGGCCGGGGAGCCGGCAGGGAGCGGGGCCGGGCGCTGCGACGGCGCCAGCGCACTCACCCTCACACCCACACGCGCGCACTCGCAGCGGCTGCTCCTGCTGCAGGAGGCTGGAGGCGGCTGGTGCATTACAGGCGAGGCTCCTCCCAACCGCGTCAGCAGCCCCGGGACTCTTCCCCACCGGCGCTGGTGGCCCAGGCGGAGGCTGCGGCTGCTCTCTGCTGCAGTGGGCGCACGCAGCCGCGAACCGGCACCTCGGCAGCCAGCCGCTAGCTGTCAGGTTGGCGAGCAAAGCACAGGCGCGCTCTTCCAACCTCTCCCCTCTCGGGTCACGCAGCCAGAGGCTGTGTCTACGCTTGCACCTAGAGCTCCTCAGCTCGCTGCCTTTCTTGACACACCTGCAGTTCATTCAAGACTGCAAGCAGAAGTAGTCTCCTTTGGATAGGCTAGAATTCCTCATCGCGTCCCTTTTGGTCGCCCCTGTGTGATGCATGTAGCCCTTGCTGAAGTTAAAGCTCGAGGCCTGGAGCTCAAAGAAAGCCTCAGAAGGAACGAAGAGAATGGGGAAAAGAGCTGTTTCTAGCATATCCTAGCATAAGCCCTTCCTGCTAGGAATCGAAGCGAGAGCAGGGGCCAGGACTTTGCAACTGCAGTCCCGTATGACTCCCATTCAAGAGTCAAAGCACCTAACTATAGAAAGTTGATGTTCCGAAAAGCATTAGTGTCTACTCAGGCAAACATTGGCACAGGACTGAGTCATGAACCTAGCTGACCTATTCTGTTTGAGGAAGCTCTAGTCACTCTGGTCCTGTGCACTTCGTTTTGGGCAAACTGCTGTACCCCCTCTCTTTGGTTTTGCTTGGGCAGGAATGCCTTCCATTTGCTCTCAACAGGGAAGGTATATTAAAGGATAAGGGAGCCCCGTGCCCACAGAGAGCCACTGCTACCCTGAGGGAATTTCAAGGATCCAATTAATGCAAAAAAGAGGCCTGTCTTCCTACTTCAACTAGGAGGGAAATACAGACCCCCCCATTTCTCCAAATTGCAAATTCCACATTTGAAAGAAAATGAGATCATTATAGTTATGAAACAACCAAAATCATTTAATGAAACAACCTGAATCTCTAGAAAGCCAATTTGGAAAAGAATTTCCCTGGTTTCCACTTGTAGAAGATATTCATTTCAATGGGTGTCACTGTAGGGAGAGACATCAGCAAATGTCTTGCTCAGTTAAGCTCCACAAGTTTAGCTAGATGAGCCCAGAGGGACCTGTGAGTTAATTATATACATACAATGCTTTGGCTAACACAATTTAGAAAGTATTTGAAGTTCAAAAAAAATAAGAAAACAAGTCCTTAGCTGAGGTTTGGGAATTGCCATTTGATTTCTAAGAATAGATGCTTCCTGCAGGTGGAAAATAGCATTGCCCCCCGTATCAAGAAAGTAACTGTGCATCCTCAAAGAAAAAAGAGTAAAAATGTCTCTTTATATAATGTTTTTTGGGAAAGTTCATCTTCCAGCCAATTCCATTTTATTTTCATCTGGTGGTTAAGTCCTACACACTTATTTGAGTATTTGTTCAAAGTCCACATGTGCGATTTAAGCAGCAGACATAGGGTGGTGCAAGTTGATTTAATCCCCTTCAGTACAGTTGTCCTGGCTGGCTCTTCTGTATGATGAACTGTATCCATCCCAAGGCAGCCAGATTCCATCACCTGTAGTTAACACAGTCCAGCTTCTCATGGAGATTGGTGCATAGTGGGGAGGAAGCAGAAGGGTAAAAAGCTAAGTCCATCTCTTTGTTGTCAAGGTGATGAGAAAACATCTTGCCTTCCACTGGAATGACCTTCTGTTATGACAGGAGGCACTGAAACAGGGAAATTCTCTCCCTTGTCTTCCTGGAACACAGGCTAGATTAGCACAGGGCTGTGTGATGAATCAGGTAGGCTCAGGGTCGTTGGCAAGGCTGTGCTTGAGGGAATTTTCCATTGTGACCAATGGGAGAAATGTTCCCTCCATAAATTTTAGTTCACTAAATTTTCCTTTTCTTGTTTCCCATGAAATTCCTCCTTTTTGTATACAACAGTACACAGACACAAGTTCAGAGAAGGCAAGTTAGGTAAATTTTCAATCATTATGTAGGCTTCAAAGTTTCTACTTTGTGAATACTCTTTTTTACTATAAGCAATGGAGAACAAGCCCCTCCATCCAAAACCAAGGGGAAAAAAATGCTATTGGCCATGTGCCTTAACACAAAGACATGTTAGAGTAAAGGAAGTAGGATAGTGAAAGAATGCACATACCATTCTGTGGGATAAGGGACTTCATAGGCCATTTCTTACAGGATTTACTGAACTCCTACTCCTCCCACATGTCAAGTTCTTCCAAAAGCTGTGGTGTTTTTGCATTCTATTCCTTATTGCCCCTGGCATTCTCCAGTGTCTCAATGTTGCTATTTCACTGAGACACTCCCCAACCACACCATGGTCCCTTCTGATATTTTCTGTCTCTGCAATTTTGGGGGGTTCTTCATGACCCACTTTATTTTATAACATATGTTTAGTTATTACCATCAGATATTTCCACTCATACCTCCAATATTGAATGCCTGACATTTAGTAGATGCTTAATTCCATTTATTGAGTGGAAATGAATATTTGTTGAATAAATTAGTAAATTACTGAATTTATTTAGTGATATTTAGGTTTTATATATCTACCTTTGTTAGAATTTATGAAAATAATAATCTGTAGTGGGCCAGAAATTTTCACCTTATTATCCCTATCTCAATTGAAATAATTGTTCCTATTCATTCCTATAAGGCATATATGCCTCCCAAAATTTATTGAATACTTAGTATATGACAATATTGTTCTAGGTGTCAGGGATATAAATAATATAAAAAGGATCATTTTCTTCACAGAATTTAAAATCAGTAATCTGATTTTAATACTATGAGATTTCCTGGATATACAATAAATACATTATAAATCAACAGACCATAGCATAATATGTAAATGCCAAGACTCTGTTATCAAGCAAAGCTGATTTTTTTGCTGCTTATTGTTATATCCTCAAGCAAGTTACAAGCTTTCCCTAAATCATGGATTTTCTTATAAATTAAGAAGAAGAGGCTGGTCCCAGCACCTGGAAGGAAGCTTCCCGCCTCCATCCCAGGCTCCTAGGGCAGAGAAGCTCAGCTGGTCCCAGCACCCGGAAGGAAGCTCCCCGCCTCCATCCCAGGCTCCTAGGGCAGAGAAGCTGAGCCAGTCCCAGCACCCAGAAGGAAGCTCCCCCGCTGCCATCCCAAGCTCCTAGGGCAGAGAAGGTGAGC